>JAPYYJ010002732.1:0-12391 GCA_028533885.1 Nasua narica | reverse complement strand
GGGGGGGCCAGAGCCACAGGATGGCTTCCCCTCTGAGGGACGAGGAGGAGGAGGAGGAGGAGATGGTGGTGTCGGAGGAGGAAGAAGAGGAGGAAGAAGAGGGCGACGAGGAGGAGGAGGAGGTGGAGGCGGCCGACGAGGACTACGAGGAGGACGACGACGAGGGAGTGCTCGGGCGCGGGCCGGGCCACGACCGGGGCCGCGACCGCCACAGCCCCCCCGGCTGCCACCTCTTCCCGCCGCCGCCGCCGCCGCCGCCGCCGCCGCTGCCCCCGCCGCCGCCGCCGCCGCCCCCGCCGCCAGGTAAGCGGCCGCCCCGACTCCCCCCCACCCCCCAGCCCGAGCGGGAGCCGCGGGCGCGCGAGGCCGGGCGGGGGCGAGGCACCCACCGCGCGGCCGAGCCGAGGCGAATCCGGGGCGCGGGGCGCCAGTCTCGGGCCCGGGGCCCCGCGGCGGGCCGGGCGGGCCGGGCGGCGGGCGGGCGGCGGCGGCCGCGGGGCCAGGCCTCTTCCCCTCCCCCGCCGCACCCCTCCCCCGCCGCCGCTGTCGCCGCCGCCGCCGCCGCCGCCGCCGCAGCCTCCGCCGCTGCCGCCGCCGCCGCCCGGGCTGGAGAGCGCTGGGCGCGAGCTGCGCGCGCGGACCGGGCCACTCGGTCGCGGCTTTCGGGGGAGGAGGAGGAGGAGATTTTTTTTTTTACCCTCGGCGGGGAGGGGGTAGGCAGGAAACGGCCGCGGCGAAGCCAGGGCCCCCTCCCTGGCCGAGCGAGGGACCGCGGAGACCCTGGCGGCCGGACGGCGGCGTGGAGGAGGGGCGCGTGGGGGAGGGGCGGCCGCGCGGGCGCCCCTCGGGCTCCGGCCCGAGTGGGGTTGCACTGAGGTAACGGGGGGTTTCCGCGTGTGAAGCGGACCGCGGGCCCGAGCAACCCCCACCTCAGGAGTGGGGGGGCCCGGGGGCGGGGGTAGGGGTCGGTCTCCATCGGACCCCCACCTGCGGGGACCCCGGCGCCCGCCAACTCCGGGGCGTGCGGTGGCACG
This sequence comes from Nasua narica, assembly GCA_028533885.1. Taxonomy (NCBI): domain Eukaryota; kingdom Metazoa; phylum Chordata; class Mammalia; order Carnivora; family Procyonidae; genus Nasua; species Nasua narica. Next base: position 11,357 of record JAPYYJ010002732.1, on the reverse strand, counting down.
TGGGGGAGGGGTCGCGTGAATGTCTGCGGGTGGCTGGGGACCGGGGGCAGGTGGTGGCCGCACTCCACGCAGACCACTTCCTGGAGTCAGACTTGATCCTACCGCCTCTCCCCCCAGCTCGTCACCGGGAGAGCACTCCTTTAAGATTGGGGAGCGCGGGGAGAGTGTCTGGGAAACCAGATGCCCCCAACTCCACCCCCTTTATCTCCACTCTGCTCCGGGCTCTTTTGTGTCAAGTGCGCCCCCCCCCCCAGCGTGACCCCGTCAGTCTGGGGTGGCCGAGCTGCCCAGCTGTGACTCTCACGTGGCTGCCATTCACTGTCACTCACTCTCTCGCGGAAACTACCCGCACCTTGATCACGCCGGGGGGTGTGAACTGCCCACCCAGCTGTTGGGCGGCTTGACCGTCACTCGGCACCCCTCCCCCTCTCCCAGGGTGACAAGTCACCCGGCTGCTCTCTGGGCAGTTCCCCCAGGGGTGGAAGGGGCAGACTGCTGCCTCGCATGGGGGGGGGGGGAACAGCAATGGCCCCACTCAGACCACCCTCCTAGTGGAGTGATTTCTAACATTCTTGGGGAGAGGGGAGCATCCTGAGGGTGCTCACATCTTCTTTTGGGGGCGTGAAAGGGGACATCCACACCCCGGGGCCTCTGGGTGCCATGCAGCACAGATGCACCAAACTTCAAGACGACTAACACCACGCTCTTTGTAAAACTGTCACATTGATCTGTGTGGCTTATGTAGCAAACGTTCCTGTTCAATTGAGACCACCTTTGAGGGAGTATGGGGTGCCTTCTGGGGAGGGGGCGGCGGAGGAGGGTGCGTGTCTGATGGAAACAGGGACACCCCCCCCCCAGACTTGTCTGAAAAAGGGAAAAGTTTTTAGAAAGTTATCCCGGAGAACCCACGGATTTGCAAGAGGGAGAACGGAATAAAAAAATCATGGGGAGGGGGATGCCTGGAACCGGGCAGACAGAGCTAAAAAGAGAAAGAAAGGATGTCAGGTTGTGTCAGGCCCCGATTTGTATGGCGAACTTGGAATGTGGTATTTGGGTATTTTTGATCCCGGATTTGGGGATGTGAGGGGGGGCATGAAAGAATCTGTGGTCGAGGTGGGTCTTTGTGTCAGTCCTCCCTCCCCCTCTTCCCCTCTGCACTCTCAACTGCCGAGAAGAAACGTCAAATGTTTTTTAAAAATTTGTATTTGAAATGAAAACCCACCTCCTCGCTCTCCCGGGGGCCATTGCATCCCCCCCTTTCAGTCCTCCAAGTCAAATGAGTGACCCACATGCACCCCCTCAGATGACTTTCTGAGGCAAAACTTTGGGAAAATATTTTTGGTTCGCTCGTTATTTCTGTCTACCTAAGTGTGGACAAAATAAGTCTCCTCGAAGGAAATGTGTGCGGGCTGCCCTCCCTCATCTCCTTCTCCAGAATATGAATTTGCACGTATTAGAGGTCTATTGTTTTTCATTTTGACTGCTTTGATTCTCACCATTTTGTTTTACATTCTTACCCAAGACCAATTTTATCCCTTCCCCCCCTCTCGGCTCCTTACATTGTTAAACGTTTAAAATAATAGCACTCGTGTTGGTGGGGGAAGGGAGCAGGAAGCCAAAAACTCATTTCTTCTCCCTCCCCCTTCTGGCAAGTCTCGAGAAATAATATAACATAATATATAGATGTGATTCCTTGGGGGTGGGGGTGGGGAATGATTGTGGGTGGTGCGGAAAATTCTGGTAGTTTCTTTGCAAAAGGTCTGAAAATACAAACCCACCCCCTGCATGCAGTACGCATGTGCAGCAGACCTATTATGGTGGTGCGTTGTGGGGGAGGGAGGGGAATTTGAGAAAAAATAAATATATGTGTGAGAGATTGATGGTGAGATTAGAGGGAGAGCGGGGCGGGCGGGAGGCGCGGCCTGGGCCGGGCTCCGCCCGCCTCCCCCCTCCCGCCGCCGGGCCGCGCCAGGCCCCGCCCCCGCCGCGCGCCGCCTCCCGCCCCCGCCCGCTTCCCGGGATCCGAGCCCGGGTGTGGGAGAGTCTGGGCGCCGGGCCAGCATTGAGTGGCTGCTGAGACTGAGGTTGGGACTTGGGTTTGCTTTATTGCCCTCCCTTTCCCTTCCTCGCTGCTCCACGCTGCCTCTCCCCGCCGCCGCCGGCCTCCCGAGTCCGGGAGCCTCCTGCCGGGGCGGGGAAGGCAGCGAACCGGCGGCGAGGTCCCCGGGGCAGGTGCCCCAGGCCCCGGCGGGGCGGGTGGCGGCCCGGGCCTCGTCCCTGACGCCGAGCCAGTTGGCCTGCCCCTGCCACCGCCCCGGCGGCTCCGTTTCCATGTTCACATTAAGCGACGTCCCGGGGGTTGGGGAGAGCCGGCTGCTGGGAGCGGGGGTGGGGGGGGTGCATGGCGTCTTGCTGACTTCCTACTCCAGTCTGCACGCTCTTTGCACGCCCAGGGCCTGCGGCACGCCCCCCCCACCTTCCCCAGCCCCGTCCTAGAGGGTATTCCCGCACCGGAGAATCCAGAATACTGGCGTTCTGAGGACGTAGCGCTGAGGAAGCAGGCGCCAGGATCCCGAGGCAGTGGAAGCCGTGTTAATTGTGGTTAATTTTCCCTTGGCTGTTGTGGGCCGAAGGATTGCGTGTCCCAAGGGGCTGGGCCCGGCCCAGGCTTTTCTCCTCTGCCCGAGCAGGACGGGTCTGGCTGGTTAGTCTAGTGCCTGCTGGGGGGGCAGGGAGGCCAAGCAGGGCCCGGGATCTGTGGCATCCGTGTCCTCCCCAGACCCGCAGTCGGGGTCATGGAGCATGGGGAGGGGGGCACATCAGGGAAGCCCCAGCCCTGATAGAGACATCTGGGGAGAAAGTCAGGGGACCTAGGCCTGCTGAAAGCATGTCTGGATTTGTGCTCAGGACTGTGTGCACACGTGCGTGTGCGTCTCAGAATGCGTACGCTGGGCGTCTCTTTGTCTCTAGCTTTGTGTGGGTCTCCCCTGCTGCTTCTGTGTGAATGGGACTAAATCTGGAGGCGAAGGGTGAGACCAGGGGACAAAGGGGAGGGCCCCCCGAGTTCTCAAAGGGAGCAGGGATATGGAAATAGATTTGAGGGAAGGTTCCAGGCTACCAGGGAAGACGGGGAATGCTTCAGTAATTTGGAGACTGTTCCCATAGGGTTAGGGTGTAAGGGGCCAGCCAGACGCTGTGGTCCCGTGGGCAAGATGTGGAAATGACTGGCAGGGACCTCTTTTCCTCCAGGGCCGTGTCAGGGTGACGGGAGGCTTGGCGATCATCTGAGGAAGTATAAATAGAGGCCTCCCTCGCGGCAGAAGGGATGTGAGGGCCCCGGGTGTTGGTGTGAGATCCCAGGTGTCCACCTTTGGCTCTCTCGTCTCAGCATCTGGCTTAGGGAGCTGCCAGCTCGTGTCTCCCCACTCCAAGTGCTGGGGTCAGGCCAGGCCAGCAGCTGGGCATGGCTTCCCCAGTTCCTGGGCAGGATGCCAGCTGGCTAAGGGAGGGGGAAGGCAGGAGGAGCCCTGGCGGCGACTGAAAGGACCTGCCACAGTCAGAGCCCGTGGCCTAGAGCCTGCTCCCTCGGTAGTAGGAGGGGAGGGGTTTGGCTGCCCTTCCCTCCTGACCCCTGACCTCCCATTCAGAACCCAAGCGTCCCAGAGTACTCGAAACACTCTCTGTTTGCACCCAGGGAAGGGAGGCGAGGTTTGGAGGAGTTAATGCCCGAGTTCCTAGAGAGTGGGAACGGAAGAGGTGCGGAGGGGCTGAGGACTAGAGGCCGCCGAGCCGGGGAACCTAGAGGCTTAGGTTCTCTGGTGCTCTCTGCTCCAAAGATAAGGGTGACATCCGGCTGCTGCCTTCAGCTTTGGGTGTGAAGAAGAGAAAACGAGGACCCAAGAAGCAGAAGGAGAACAAGCCAGGAAAACCCCGGAAACGCAAGAAGCTTGTAAGTGTTAAGGACTCCTGTCCCCGTGGCAAGGCTCAGCAGACCTCTTCCCAGCCACCTGCATTTTCTCTGGTGTCCGATTATTCGAGTGTGGGGGGCGGGGCATCCGGAAGTCAGGGGGGTCTGACGCCCCCTCCCCCCTCCCCCCTCCCCCCCACCCCCGCTGGCACCCCGTAGCTCCCGTCTGTAGCTTCAGTCACCACAGTGGAGTAGAGAGTCCTCACTGTCCCCGCTGTCCCCATGACTTGCCTTAGCAGCAGCGAGCCCCTCCTGAGAGCAGGCTCTGGGCGCAGACTTCATGCTTTCGGAGCCTGGCAGCCCCGTGTTTCCTTGGCAATTTGTTCCGGTCCTCGTGCCTCAGTTTCCTTATCTGCGCAAAAAAAAAAGCGGATAAAAATAGACGAGTTACTATCTCCAGCGAATTGTTGTGAAGATGAAAAGGGGTAATATGTGTTATGGGCTAAGAACAGTTCCTGGCACGTGGTGGGACTGAAGACGTGTTATTTTTATTTCTCTCCCTCAGGACAGTGAGGAAGAGTTTGGCTCCGAGCGCGATGAGTACCGGGAGAAGTCAGAGAGCGGGGGCAGCGAATACGGGGCCGGACCAGGTCGGAAACGGAGGCGGAAGCACAGAGAAAAAAAGGAGAAGAAGACCAAGCGGCGGAAAAAGGGGGAGGGAGACGGGGGGCAAAAGGTGAGTCGAATTAGGGAGTCGGGGGGGGACACCTCAGTGTTGAAGACGGGGCTGGGGAGGGAGCACCCCTTGGGGTGCTCACTGGAGAAGCTATAGGAGAGGTCACCCCCGAGCGCTCAGCTGGAAGCTAGTGGGGAGGGAGGGAGGCATGCGGGGGGCCCAGGATGGAGGCTGGAGGAGCGCCTGCCCTGTGGAACGCCCCCCCGCCCCGCCGAAAGCCTCACGACACCCGGTCTCTCGCAGCAGGTGGAACAGAAGTCATCCGCAACTCTGCTCCTGACGTGGGGCCTGGAGGATGTGGAGCATGTGTTCTCCGAGGAGGATTACCACACGCTCACCAACTACAAAGCCTTTAGCCAGTTCATGAGGTAGGACTGGCCGACAGACGCTTCACTTTGGGTTGGGGGGGCACGGCGTGAACCCCTCTAGAACCGGATAAACGCTCAGACGCTGCTCCCCAGAGAAACACACGGCACGGACACCACGCTCTGCACAGAACTCGAGAGGATTCCTGGTTGCCTCAGGGTCCGGGGACCCCAGTCAGGAACCCTTCACGAAGGGGTGGTGGTGGGAGGTGGGGAGGACAGTCATAATTCCAGTGCTGGGTTCGAAACCTCTAGAGACAGAAGACAGTGAGGGCTGGTGGCCCTTGGTGTCCCAGCCATTCCGGCTCCCCCCGTGGGACTTCTCTCTCCACCGAAGCCGAGAGAACATTGGTGTTGCCCAATTTCCTTTGCTCAGTTATCAAGTCCTCTCTGTCCCTGGCTTAGGACCCCGTGGCAATGGTGCGTGCCCCACTGGCTGCGGAGCCTGGGCTTCGGGGACCCCCCACCCCCCAAGTAGAGTAGACCGTAGCAGAGTAGCCCCATCCCGGCGAGTGATCCCTGCCCGGTACCTGTCGTCAGTGTCCCATCTCCTCTGCCTCACTGCTGAGGACCGTGCTCCCGTGAGCACCATGGTCACCCACGAGAGTGGTCACCCTCACGAGAGTCTAACACCCCGCCACAGAGCCTACCTAACCTGCCTGGCCTGTCAGCCTCCATGTGCTGGGACCCTTCGTCAGGGCCCATGGAACTTACTAGAAAAACGCAGAGAATCCTGGCAAGTCACGGTATCATCGCAAGGAGGAAAAGAGTCCTCCCTAACACACGTGAAAGAATCTCACAAACCGTAAAAGACCGAAAGCATCTTTATCGACGTCTTTGTCCGTTTCATCCTTTTTTACCTGCTGCGTGTGTCCCTTTCCTTTCTCCGTATACGTTTTCTTGGTTTTTATTATTTTTTTTCTCTCTTAAGCCTTGTATCGGGTCACCTGTAAAGCGACGTGCTTCCTGACGGGACGTAGGCTCACGGCCCAGGAGCGCGAGCACGAACGCAGCCTGAGCCCGTGAGGGACGTGGCAGTGTTCCCGGACCATCTGTGAGGGTCCCGCGTCCTCTGCTTCTGCACTTACAGGCCCCTGATCGCGAAGAAGAATCCCAAGATCCCGATGTCTAAGATGATGACCATCCTTGGGGCCAAGTGGAGAGAGTTCAGCGCCAACAACCCCTTCAAGGGGTCGGCGGCTGCCGTGGCGGCGGCAGCGGCGGCGGCGGCCGCAGCTGTGGCCGAGCAGGTGTCAGCTGCTGTGTCATCGGCCGCCCCCGTAGCACCTTCCGGACCCCCCACCCTCCCCCCACCTCCTTCTGCCGATACCCAGCCCCCACCCATCCGAAGAGCCAAAACCAAAGAGGGCAAAGGTGAGCAACCCCCGGCTTAGGACCACCGCAGCCCCGCCCTCCGAACCGCTCGTTCCCAAGTCAGAGTCTAGAACTTTTTTGTCTTCTCAGCCCCGACTGTTGTAGGGAAAAGGCTTTGGCAGGAAGAGGGCTCAGGGAAGCCACGGCCCGCAGGAGGGTCCAGAGGCCCCTGTGAGCTCCGTCACTTCCGGACGTCAGGATGTCTAACCTTTTCTCCCTCACCCTGCTCCTCCTCCAGGTCCAGGCCATAAAAGGCGGAGTAAGAGCCCCCGAGTGCCTGATGGGCGCAAGAAGCTTCGGGGCAAGAAAATGGCACCACTCAAAATCAAGCTAGGGTTGCTGGGTGGCAAGAGGAAGAAGGGGGGCTCGGTGAGCGGCCCGTCCCGGTTTGCTAAGCGCCCTGGGGTGGGGGGGTGGGGAGTCGGGGTCCGGGGGTCCCGACCAGGAGTCCGTGCGGGAAGCCGGAGCCGGAGGCCGGCCTCCCTGACCGCCACGGGCTCTGGGCAGTATGTCTTACAGAGCGACGAGGGCCCTGAGCCGGAGGCCGAGGAGTCGGACCTGGACAGCGGCAGCGTCCACAGCGCCTCGGGCCAGCCTGACGGGCCTGCCCGCACCAAGAAACTCAAGAGAGGCCGGCCAGGGAGGAAGAAGAGGAAGGGTAAGGGGTGCCAGCTGTGTGTGACCTTGTCCGTGTGGCCTCCTGTCGTCCCTTCGGGGCCCCTCCCGTGTCCCCCGATGACCGCTTTGTTCAGCCCTTCTCTCCCCCTCACCCCCTCCTCTCTCTCTCTCTCGCTCGCTCTGCCTGCGCTGCCGTACATGACAGTCCTGGGCTGTCCCGCAGCGCCCGGGGAGGACGAGGTCGACGGCTACGAGACCGATCACCAGGACTACTGCGAGGTGTGCCAGCAGGGTGGGGAGATCATTCTGTGCGACACCTGCCCTCGTGCCTACCACCTCGTCTGCCTTGACCCGGAGCTGGACCGGGCTCCCGAGGGCAAATGGAGCTGCCCCCACTGCGTGAGTACCTGCGGCGCCCCCGGGGACCCACCTGTCTGCTTCCTGCCCCCAGACGCCGGCCTTTCGCAGTGGCCGGCCTGTGAGGGTCCGAGATCTTGGCCCCTCCCCCTGCCCCTCTGCCCCCTCGTGGGCGCGTTTGGGAACGGAGGTGTCCCGTTCCTTAGTCCCCGCCCGCCTCCTTTGCCCTTCTAGCGGTTAGGGGTCTTGTCTCTGTCCCTGGCTTCCGCTCTCACTGCCTGTCTCCTTCCTTCCTTCCGTCTCTGTGTCCGGCCTCGGCCTCCCAGGAGAAGGAGGGGGTGCAGTGGGAGGCCAAGGAGGAGGAGGAGGAGTACGAGGAGGAGGGAGAGGAAGAGGGGGAGAAGGAGGAGGAGGACGACCACATGGAGTACTGCCGCGTGTGCAAGGACGGGGGCGAGCTCCTCTGCTGCGACGCGTGCATCTCCTCCTACCACATTCACTGCCTGAACCCGCCCCTGCCCGACATCCCCAACGGCGAATGGCTGTGTCCCCGGTGCACGGTGAGTCGGCCCTTCCAGCCCGGGTTCTTGGCAGCCCCGACTCTTCCCATCTCCGCGACCCCACTGTGCGGCTCCTCCTTCCCCTCCTGTCCCTTCACTTGGCCTTTGACTCCCTCGTGGGACCCGGTCCTCGTCCTCCTCTAACGATGGCATTTTTTGCCTCTGTCTCCTCCTTGTGCGCGCCTGTCCCCAAGTGCCCCGTGCTGAAAGGCCGGGTGCAGAAGATCCTGCACTGGCGGTGGGGCGAGCCACCCGTGTCCGTGCCGGCCCCCCAGCAGGCCGACGGGAACCCCGACGCCCCGCCGCCTCGTCCTCTTCAAGGCCGGTCGGAGCGAGAATTCTTTGTCAAGTGGGTAGGCCTATCCTACTGGCACTGCTCTTGGGCCAAGGAGCTTCAGGTACGCGGCCCTCCTTCCCGCACTCCGGGACCCCTTGTGTGCTCTTCTCACTGACCCCTCCAGCTCTGCTGTTCCAGACCCTTCTCTCGCCCTCGCTTCCGGTTTCGGGCCCTCACACCCTCCCTCCATCCTTGGTCTCCACGGGAGGTTTCCTCAGCCTCCACTCCTCCCTCCGCCAGCCTCCCCTCACTTTCCGCCTTCAATCTCGCCGTGTTCCCTGCTTCCTTTAGCCTATCACGTGCTTGCTCAGTTTGCTGTGCGTCTCTCCTGCCGCCCATGGTGCTCCCCCCTTGGGGCCGGTCCCCTGTCCCCTGCGATCCTCTTCGATTGCTGGGACCATCTCGTTCCCCTCCCCCCCGTACCCCGTCAGTTGGAGATCTTCCACTTGGTGATGTACCGGAACTACCAGCGGAAGAACGACATGGACGAGCCCCCACCCCTGGACTACGGCTCCGGCGAGGACGACGGCAAGAGTGACAAGCGCAAGGTCAAGGACCCGCACTACGCGGAGATGGAGGAGAAGTACTATCGCTTCGGCATCAAGCCGGAGTGGATGACCGTCCACCGCATCATCAACCACAGGTAAGCCTCCGGCCTCTGGCTCACCCACGCCGGGGGCCCCCCGCTCGTGCTGCCGGCCATGGCTGCGGGGGGCTACGTTGCTGAGCCCGGCACCTGGTCCCGCCGGTGGGACTCCAGCTGCATCTCCCCAGCGGGGTGGAGAGAAAGCAGGCGGAGAGTCCAGCCCCGCGTGAGCCCTCCCCAGTAGCCTCTGATCCCCGGTAGCTGTGGCTGGGTGTCGGGCCGTGAAGGCCAGTGTGAGAAACACGGTACAGCCCGGCCAGTGTTTGTCGTCCTTTCTTCGTGGTACCCGTTAACCACGGAAGGTTCTCCGTGTGCGTGTTCCCCTGGTTCATCGTTGCCTTCCGCAGCCGGACGTGAGCTCCGTGGGCTCGGGGTCCATCGTCTGTTTCGTTCCTCACTGCTCAGTCACCCCCGCCTGGAACGGGGCCTCACACCCAAGGGTTTAGTTAAAGACTGATTAGACGAAGCCCCAGGGAGGTTTTCTGGTCGGAGATTTTTTTTTTAAAGATTTTTACTTATTCGACACAGAAAGAGAGATCACAAGTAGGCAGAGAAGCAGGCAGAGAGAGAGGGAGAAGCAGGCTCCCCGCTGAGCAGAGAACCCCATGCGGGGCTCAATCCCAGGACCCTGAGATCATGACCTGAGCCGAAGGCAGAGGCCTAACCACTGAGCCACCCAGGCGCCCTTGGTCGGAGATTTCTAAGCTGGAAAGGTTAGGATGGTACTTCAGCCATCCTAAATCCCCTCCCAGAGCCCCCCACTGAGGGTCGTGCGACAGAGGCTACCTGTTTGCTGATAACCATGTGGATGACGATTACTTTCTGCTTGCGGTCCGCGTCCTTTTTCTTCTGCTGCTCCTTCTCTTGGTCTTCTGCCCTGCAGTGTGGATAAAAAGGGGAATTACCACTATCTAGTGAAATGGAGGGACTTGCCCTACGACCAGTCCACGTGGGAGGAGGATGAAATGAACATCCCCGAGTACGAAGACCACAAACAGAACTACTGGAGACACCGGTGAGGGGGCCAGGCCGTGGGGTGGAGGGAGTCTGAGGACGGGCGTGCAAAAGCCACATACACCCCACGCCCCGGGGCCAGAGGAGGCCCAGCAGGAACAGACTGACCTGACACAGAGGGCGGTAGCAGCTGGTGCCAGGTTATCTGGGGCGGGACCGGTAGAGAGACAGCGTGAGGAACAGACGTCAGGTGCAGTCATGGGGAAAGGGGCTGCCGAGGACTGGGGAGGGTTAGCGCTGGGAGAAAGGCGATGTGAGAAAATCAAGTTTAATCAAGTGGGAGGTAGGTCTGGAATGGAGGCAGGAGAGAGCGAGGTCCCGAGGAGCAGGCCTCACTCAGACCCCCTCTTTTCCCAGAGAACTGATTATGGGGGAGGACCCTGCCCAGCCCCGCAAGTATAAGAAGAAGAAGAAGGAGCTGCAGGGCGACGGGCCCCCCAGTTCTCCTACTAACGACGTAAGTGCTCCGTCCTAGGCCTCTCTCCCGTTCCTAGAGCCACGGCGATTGCAGATTGCCCCGGGGCCTACCGATGGGACTTCCCCAAGTTTTAGCAGCCTCCCTGAACAGCGTGCAGCCTTGGGGCGAATGTGGCTAGGAACTCTACCTAAAGGGCCCGAGAGCAGTTTGAAGCAGCAGCACCCAGGGCTCCCCCCAGATCCCTTCCTCACGCCGTCACTGCTGCTGCCGCTGCCGCTGCCGCTGCGTCTGGCTCTAAGGAGTGAGGGGAAGGGAATGAAGTCTAGAACTTCCATAAGCTCAGGCCTCGCGGAGGGAACCGTGATGCAGCTGATCACAGTGCCAGCGAGGGGGGCGGAGGAGCCCCGGCCGTCCCCGTGAGCGTTCGGATTTCTCGGCCCCGCAGCCTACGGTGAAATACGAGACGCAGCCGCGCTTCATCACGGCCACGGGCGGCACGCTGCACATGTACCAGCTGGAGGGCTTGAACTGGCTACGCTTCTCGTGGGCCCAGGGCACCGACACCATCCTGGCTGACGAGATGGGGCTGGGCAAGACCATCCAGACCATCGTCTTCCTCTACTCGCTCTATAAGGAGGTGCTGGACGCGGGGGCCCCGGAGGGACTGGGGAAGGTGGGAGTGGATGGAGGCGGAGGGCGCGGAGGACTGCGGGGAGGAGGGCGGCAGCCAGAGGACCGGGGCCACCGCCTGGAGCCCCGACTAACAGTCCCCCCCAACTCTCGACTCCCCAGGGCCACACAAAGGGCCCCTTCCTGGTGAGTGCTCCCCTCTCGACCATCATTAACTGGGAGCGGGAGTTCCAGATGTGGGCACCCAAGTTCTACGTGGTGACGTACACGGGTGACAAGGACAGCCGGGCCATCATCCGTGAGAACGAGTTTTCCTTCGAAGATAATGCCATCAAAGGTGGCAAGAAAGCTTTTAAGATGAAGGTAGGCCCCTTGACCTCGGAGATTCCGAGGTC
>JAPYYJ010002731.1:0-12391 GCA_028533885.1 Nasua narica | reverse complement strand
GATCGCTGACAGTACAGAGCAGTGTTTGCAACGGTTCCAAGTCCCCTGGGGCAACCCAGAGAGGCCCAGGCTGTGCTTTCAGTGAGGGCGTGTCAGGCCAAGGAATGCCAAGCTTAGAGAACCCATATCTTCTATAATGGGCTGGAGTCACACTCGCTCTCCTCTGCCCAAGAGGAGGAGCTAGCTCTGTCTCCCCAGGCTGCCTGCTGTACAAACAGCCCTGAAAAGACAGTCTGGAGCAAAAGGGCAATGAGTGGCTCTGTTCTAAAATGAGCAGAAATGCCAGAGACGATGAAGGACTGTCTCCCAACAAAGTCCTCTCTGCTACCTGCCCTGGCCTCTGCACAGAGCTCCCACCACGCCCCAGATGACCTCTGCCTTAGGAAACAGGAATTCACCGTGCAATGACCTGTGTATCTCTTTGGTCCACCCCTGGCCTGGGTGCTCGCGGATGTTAGGGACTGTCTTTTGCATTTATGGGTTTGGACACACAGGAAATGCTCAGTAAATATGCAAATGAATGAATTGAATAAATATTGGGACTTTTGATAGTGCTGGTTTAGGGGCAATTAAATAATAACCTGGCATTTACTGACGGCTCACTCCTGCATTCTAGGCAATGTATGGCTTGTTGTTTTTTTTTAACTTTTACTCATTATGACTTTTTTTTAAGATTGTATTTTTTTGACAGATCATAAGTAGGCAGAGAGGCAGGCAGAGAGAGAGGGGGAAGCAGGTTCCCTGCTGAGCAGAGAGCCCGATGCGGGGTTTGATCCCAGGACCCTGAGATCATGCCCTGAGCTGAAAGCAGAGGCTTTAACCCGCTGAGCCACCCAGGCGCCTCTGTCTTGGTTTTTTTGTTTGTTTTTTGTTTTGTTTTGTTTTGTTTTTGACCTGGATCGTTTTATCCACAGGATAACACTATATGGAAGGTACTTTACGAACCCGTTTGTACCAATGGGGAAACTAAGGCTTAGAGCAATTAAGGAATTTCATCCAAATCACATGGCTCCTAAGCAACAGAGCTGCACTTTGAACGGGATCGGCCTGTCCCCAAGCCCTTAGCCACCCTGCTGACGTGAGCTCCGTGTCTCCTATGGGAGGCATCTAAGCACCAGTTTGTGGAGGGGTGCAGGGAGAGGGGAGGAGGGCGTGCCTGTCTTTTTTGCGTTTACAAGAGCTGAAGGCAGTAGCCGGCATGTCCCCGTCACCCACTCGGCCGGGTGTCTCATGGCCCGTCAGCCTCCTCATGTTGATACTGAATGCTCGGACAGTCCCCCCCCCCCCCCGAACTTCACACCTTCCTAATCTGGCCCACAGGGGGGCAGATGGTGTTTGGTCTTGGGAACAGCCTGGAATGCGACACTGACCTTTCTCGCCTCGAAAGGGAGTAAGGATATCCTACATTGGTGAAGCCTCTATATTTGCTACAACTTAAAACTCGAAAACAGCCATTCCCCTTGACCTAATAACAAGAGAAATATAAACAAAAAGAAGATTCAGTTGATCGCCCACTCTAATAGCCACCGTAGGTGAGGGTTGGTGAGACTGAGGGTCTCAGAAACTGCTGCTAAGGGTAAAATCAGTGCAACTTTTCTGGCGGAAAACTTGGCAGTATCTCTCAAAATGTCAGAGACACACCCCCTTAGACGGAGCCAGTTGATTTCTAGGACTTACACAGTGAAACTACTTGCAAAATCATCTAAAGGTATAGCTAGACGTTTATGGCAAAATTATAAATAACTCAGAAGTTCCTCCCTAAAACATTAAAAATATGTACAAATTGATAAAGGAAAAATCGCTGCAGGTTTCAATTCCTCCAGCGATATCTACTATTAAAGATGTAACATGTATTTTTGCTTAGCTTTTCATGCATGCTTTTCCTTTCCGAAAATGAGATTCTTTTATTTTTTTTTATTTTACTTATTTATTTTACAGAGAGAGAGAGAGATCACAAGTAAGCATAGACACAGGCAGACAGAGGCAGAAGTAGGCTCCCTGCTGAGCAGAGAGCCCGATGCGGGGCTCGATCCCAGGACCCTGAGATCATGACCTGAGCCGAAGGCAGAGGCTTAACCCACTGAGCCACCCAGGCGCCCCGAGATTCTTTTATATGCTGAAGATGTAGAGTGTATTTTCTATACTTTATATAATATATACACTGCTCTGCGATTGTTTTTTTTTTCACTTAACATTTTATTGAAGGCATCCCTTCCTATCAACTTACGTGAAACCTGTATGAAACTCATTTGTTAACTTCATACTATTTCGATTTGGGATGTGGAATCATGCATATTTAACGAATTCCCTTTGGAAGGATATTTAGGTTGAGGAAAGCACAATGGAATATAATCAGCTTATAGCTCAAAAAGAAATGCCTACTGCTTCTTAAAGTCTGCTTACCCACATCAACTTTTACTTGGGGATCGTTTAGCCATTTCTCAGAACAATCCAGAGCTCCTCAATTTTTCCTGTAATTTTGTCCTATTGGATTAAGGCATGAGGGCCTTCTGCTTGGCCAGAAATCACAAAGTCAACTCAAACTAAACATCTAGAACTGCAAACGTACCCAGATGTCTGGCTATCGGGCTGGAGGCCTGCAGGCTGGGACAAGACCACGTTATCACTCTCACAACCGCGAGTCTCTGTTTTCTCTAGAAATCCGTACACGTCCTGCCAACTTCCTGCGACTTGTCTGCTCCTGACCATCCGGTGCTCGTGTCACTCACCGTGGCCCATCCTCCCCTCGGTGTGTGTCCCCAGCGCCCAAACCAGACACGGCGTGAGTGACTGGCAAGGACTAGAACGGCAGGGTGAGTCAACCTGAGCAGAGCTTCTGGCAAAGCCGGTGACTCAGAAGGTAGGCAGCGGAGAACTTAGCCCCGGGCTACAAACATCAAAGGAGAGAAGCCCCACGGAGGCCTCATGCACACCCTCAGCTGCCGGCAAATTCCATTCTCTTTGTAGTAGGCTGCTGGGAACCAGGGGAGAAGCCGATGAGAACCCAGTTTTAATTACTTTTCAGTAATAATGAGCCTTACACAAAGAGTTTTTATAAACCCTGCCTTCCTAGATTTTCGCCCAATTTTGTCTATCAGGGATCATTAGCCCCATTGGGTAAATGAAGAAACCGAATCACAGGGGTCAGAGTTCATCAGGGTCAGGAGAGTGTCTGAGCCCAGGCGGGCCTCGCACCTTGTTCAGACCTCATTCTGCCCGGACACTGATGGACGACACTGATGGACTGGGCCACCCCCGCCTCCCTGCCCAACGGGACTCTGCAGGAGGCAGGGCCGCTGGGAGCGGACGGAGTTTCTCTAACAGACTCATGCCCTCCCCTATGCATTTCCGTTAAAATAAACCTCCAGTGACATGTTCTCATGGTGCCCTCGGCAATTCCACCAAACTGAGAAGGGCAAGTCCGGCACCACACGTCAGGCTACCGGGAGCAAACGAAGCTGGTACCCCCTCCAGGTCCTGATCATCCTCCGGGCCAAGGTAGTCTTGGTTAGTCGGATTGCTACGATCTGGCAGTCTGGGGCAGTGAAAGGTGCCTGCGGCCTCATAAATCTTGAGCAATCTTTGGAGTTGATTGGACGTGATCGAACCTGTAGGTTCAAACTAGCTATGTTCGACTGGAAAAACAAACGAACCCACTCTTCTGGATGCTAATCTAACGTGAAAACAGGAAAGACAGCAAAAGCATGATGTGCTAATAAGCTTTGTAGTTGTGAACCGTATCTTAATGAGAAGACACGTCCCTTCAGAACGGGGCCTTGGCTAATGGGGCAAGATTCTTCCCGTTTGGGGACACAGTTCTATAAATAAAAGCGTCTTGTTTCTGCGGCATGGCCTGTCCCCTCTCTGGCTTCCGGCACGCCACTTTCTTCCTGACCCTCCTGCTCACGAGTGGCCCCACGTCAATCAGCCCACCCACTGGCCCGTGAAGGGAGCGGGGCTGAGGCCTCAGAACAAAAGCCTCACAGAGAGACGTCAGGCCCCATCACCATCACAGGGGCCCTCGGGTAGAATAATGAACCGCGCTGGCCGGTCCCCCTTTCACAGCTGAATGTAAAAACAGAACAGCACCTTGCGCACTCGGCGCTAAATTTCCTAGACCGGCATACGGGATGACTGTGTGTAACTTTCCAGGGGCCTCCTCGGGTTACTATATGTGTTAATACACATACACACACCCCACACACCCCCCCACCCCAAGCATTTGAAGAAAGGAAAATAGGGAGTGCTTGGCGGGGATTTGTAATTGAATTCATCTGGGAATTTTAAATCCTGAAAATTCAGCCCGGGTTTACAGTATTTTAAGGTTTGAACAGCAGAGGATTTTGTCCTTTCGAATGGCAAATCTCTCTTTTCCATTTCAGAGAAAGTTTCTTCAGCGTGGCAGGCATTTCCAAGCCAACTGCAAAAATCATTATATTCAGAAACTAGGGAATGGGACAGTGGTGACAATGTCCACCCTTTTTTTTTTTTTTTAAAGATTTTATTTATTCATTTAACAGAGAGAGAACACAAGCAGGCAGAGAGGCAGGCAGAGGCAGAGAGAGGAGCAGGCTTCCTGTGGAGCAAGGAGCCCGACGCGGGACTTGATCCCTAGACGCCGGGATCATGACCTGAGCCAAAGGCAGTTGCTCAACCAACTGAGCCACCCAGGCGTCCCAATGTCCACCCTTTTGAAGGCAATCTAGTCTTTACAGCTTCCTACTCACTTAAAAGGAGCTCTATGTCTCTGTAAAGATGATGCTCACGCCCCAGCCCATTATGTTGGGACAATGGTGACCCAGGAAGAAGAGAGGAATTGAATGGGAGACTTCTGTAGGCAAGTGAAACTAGATCTCTCTTCTCCATTCTTGGCAAGCCACACTAACAAAGAGAGAGGCTCTGCTGCCACATGCCACTATTTCTGCCACACGATATCCCTTCCAGAGGTGGCTTGAAAAGTCTCCAGCCTGTTCTCCAAAGACCCATGGGATTTACCAGACACTGGCCAGTCAAGCATCAGATGCCCCACATCTCCCTTCTAGCCAAGCCAATTGGGATTTATTCCCACAGAGAAACTGTGGAAATCAGTTCCTATTCCAAGGGGCTCAGCAGAAATCAAGAAAAGCTGGGTTTCTGGGATCTATCTCTTCCCGTCAACCTCCTGCATTCTCAAGGCCGTCATGTATGGGAGTTCCGACTGCACACTGCACAAACGTGCCGCATGTCGTCCATTGCAGGGTGGACACGAGAGACTGCATGTGCAGGTGTGGAGATTCTGGGCTTCCCGGCTGGGCACGAAGCACAGACACCCAGGGGCACACGTGACCACGCGCACCTGGGAAAGCTGCCGAGTGGACCCAAAGGAGGCAGCGTGCACGCATGGCAGCTGCTCCCTGACTCGAGCACGTTCTTAGCATCCTCAAGATCTTGTCTCGACCCTGCTCACCACTCTTCGGAGGGAGCCTCAGTCCCCTTACTGCAGGCCTCAAAAGCTGACTCGATCCCCACCCTTGAGCCCCTCCCTTCGGGGCCAACAGAGGCGGCCGGGTGTGGGTGTGGCCGGCCACCTGTGCAGTGGGCCTCTGGTAGGTGCAGGCTATGCATAGTCAGGCTTGCTGCCCTCTGGGCTCTGAGAAGCTCCCCAGAGCAAACTTGGGCCATTGTGCAGTAAGATGCTTTTTTTCTTTTTTCACTTGACAACAAAGACTGTTTTTCTTTTCCAATTCAAAGCCTGAAAATTCTGTTTCCCTGCCCTTTCTATTCCATGGCTGCTGTTGGAGGCTTTCCTTTTCTCATGGGGCCCCAACCAGACCTAAATCTGTAATACTCTGTAGCTTTTCCCTCTTGGTACCATGACCATATCCTAGAGCTGTTTGTTTTGGTTTTCCTTTTCTTTCTTCCTACTTTTGAAAGCTAGCTTCTCTTTCCTCCTGACCTTAATCAATCCTGTCCCCACTCCAAAGGCTTCCGTGACCGGGGTGACCCACACCGTACATGGCAAACGCATGCTTCTAGCCTCAGCTGCTAGAGCTCTTTCCGTTTCAGCACAGATCTTGCCCCCCAGGTCCCTGGAATGGTGGGTCACCATCATTACACATGACCCTCTGGACCCCCCAGACTGAAGTCAATGTCTGAGCTCGGGGCCAGAAACAAGCAAAACCAACCCACTAACTACAACCGCATCAACACCAGCTCCCTAGCTCCGATGGGTACACTGCTTCTCTTCCTGCGAGGATGCCGAAAGAGGCGAGGAAAAATCCCTGACCCCCTCTGAAGGCCACGGAAGCGCTATGCACCTTGGAGAGTAAGAACTTGTAGCTGAAGTTTGTCTCCGGCACCTGGGCATGGAAAGGCTAGTTCTTGGGGTCCCCATAGAGGACGCGCATTTTTACGGCTGGCCACGTCCCATGGCGGTCACTTTGCCCATTCCTCACCAGCTATCTGCATCTGAAGCCGGCCACCTCTTTGAGGAGGTGAGGTGCAGTCGAGTCACCTGAGGCCTGGGAGTCTGGAGACCGGGTCACCTCCCAACCTGGGCCCAGGCTTTCCTTCTGTGAAATGCTGCCCCTTCCACTCCTAGGACACTCTCATTTTATAAGAACCATCCCGCCACTGGACAGGCCACCGTGCAGGAGGACCCATCGCAAGGGGCCAGAGCATGAAGCCTGGAGGGGGATGACACCCTGTTTCCCTTAGGCCACAGGGTTCCACTAATTAAGGTGGTATTGCCCTCAACCTGCCTGACAAGGACCAGGAGTACAGAAGGCCTGGCCACACCAGAGGCTTTGGGGACTCCAGGCTGGACGGGCCAGTTCTTGGTGCCAAGCCCCCAGTCAGGATACCCAGTACTTCCTTGTTCCCTTTCAGGGCTGAGAGGGAATCACGCAAATGCCAACTGAATTTCATTTCTCTGTTGTTTCTGATGCAAAGAGCATCGTGCTAGAGCCTGTTACCTGACCACATGCTCTGGTCAGAAATGCAGGGATCGGGGAATCTTGGTAGAAAGGAGACAGGAGAGGTGAGTGAGAGTCAGGTCCCTTCCACCCGTGACCTGAAGTCTGGGTGACCCTTTGCAGGCGAAGGGGCTGAGCCCAGGAGAGATGACAACTCACGTGGCTCCTTTTGCCGTCCTCATCTCCCACAGACGTGATGACCGTCTCCGAGAAGAGCGTCTGTCCGGTCTGGTTGTTGGTGACCTGCGGCAGAGCAGGTGCAGTGAACACGAAACAGAAGGAATTCTGGGCAAATCCCACAGGCTGGTTTCTTTTTCCCCACTTTCTGAAGTTGCGGTGTCTGCCCAGGTCGACAGGACGCCTGCTCCCCCTTTCTTTCTGATTGTGGCCGTAGCCGCCAGGCGGATGCCCCCTGCTCGGTGCAGCCGTCAGAAACATGGCAGAGTCTCCCTCCCGGGGCCGCTCCGCGGAGGGATGGGGGGCTCTGCGCAGAGCCTGGCACGCGGCAAACACTCAGCAGTAGCTGTTTCTGCTGATCTCAGGGCTTACCACTCGGAACTCAACAGCGATGTCCTTTTCAACAGCAACCAGGCTGGGGATCTCATCAAACTTTTCATGAGAAGCAAGCAGGTTTTTAGCTACAGCTGCCCCCCTCCTGATTCTGGTGAGAGAGTTCATCTAGGAAGTGCTTTAGTGCAAAGGGAGCCCCCCCCCCCCTTGCTGTCTGCATCTGATGGTTTTCACCGGCAGCAGGCACCTCCAAGTTGCGCCCCCGTGTCCTGCCCACACCCGGGGCCACTACTGCCCCATCCGAGGTCTGGTCTGAGGAAGGCTAGTGCTGGCAATGAAGTACAGAAGGGACACCAGCCCAGGAGGTAGGGGATCTGGGTTCTTTGAGCCTCGGCTCAGCTACCACCAACCACCTAGTGTGTCACCTGGAGTAAGTCACTTCTCTGACTCACCATGTCCTCATTTCTAGATCATCTGTAAAGTTCCTGCCAGCTCTAATATCACAAGGAGGCTGCATCCAGAACAGAGTAAAAATGCAGCCTAATTTGTCACACTGGACCAAAGTCCAGTTCTCAGGCGATAAGGATCAGGTCTTCACCAACATGCTTTGATACCTTTAGGTAAATAAATCCTCTCCCCAGCAAAGAGGCAGCATCGTCTTCCTCTCTGCCAGATTTTTGCCGAATTAACTGATGGTGTATTTTTAAAAAACTCTATGGTCCTATACTGCAGGTATAGGTTGTAGGACTTCTAAGAGCCTTTATTCTACTAAGGTGCATTTTCCTATCTCTAGGAGAAATAATGAAGAAGTTTCCCGAACATGTTTCACCACCACCCAGCCCCTCGTGAAGCACTGCACAGGACAGGCACTCTGTGGAACCCACTGGAGAGCAGTCGCATGGTGCTCGTGACATAACTTTACAGGAGGAACCAGGAATTGGAGAACAACTCGCGGTTGCAAGCACTTTGTGGTTTACAGTGAACTCTCAGGTATTGCAAGTCATCTGACCCCCAAGCTACTACCACATACATACTGACATGTTTCATAAATACGGTTAGTGAGGGACATAAAATTTCAATGATTTTTCAGAATCACACTAGTTACCTACCGGTAGGACTCACCCTTGGGTTTTCCAACATCTACAAGAAGCAACCTTAAGCAGAGCCAAACCTGTTAGCTCATTGTTGTCCAAGAGAAGGACTTAATATTGGTTTTGGCAAAAGGAAAACAACGACTTTTGGAAACATTCTCCAGGCCTCCAGTGAGCAAGGCTGAAGGATTCTGGTCAGCAGGTGACTCATTCATTTATCGGGGGCGAGGGGGTTGGGTAGCGGGTACACCGAGCTGAAGCTGGGCGCAGCGGGAGAAGAGCCACACAAAAGCTACTTTATAATCAAGGCAACGGCCCATAAAAATCGACCCCTTTATGCTCCATGACACAGACACGCCGTTGTTTCAACCAAATCATTACCTGGGCCCTTGAACAATAGCGAGACCCTCTCGTTGGAGCCATTGGGCCTTGCATATATGGGCGGAGATGAGGTTCGAGGTCAAGCTTCTTGATGCTCATGGCAGAACGTCGACTCGACAGCCTCTGCCAGTGACCCTGAATATCGGCACGCCAGACTCTCTTCAGGAGAAACCAGGCTCACAGGCTTTGCCCTCCCTGCCCTGCCTAAGCCACGCCGGACACATCTCACGCCAGGGCAGGTTAGGGCTACGTGCCTCTGGGTTTGCAATGTTTTCTTCTTCAAGTCGGGGAATGAACTTGCTTGCTCCTCATGTCAGATATTAAAGAGACATGGGGCGGACTAGGAAAAACTCTGCTATAGAAATCTGAGTGGAAAACCAGCAAGCAAATGTTCAGTCTTGCAGCAATGGAGGCTTTCCCATCCGAAGACAGAGTATATCCCACTTGAGTTCCTCCTACAGAAACAGTGAGGATCTATTCACCAAACATGGACTCTATTTCAACTCCCTACTAAAACACACATTAAAACCTATGAGATAAATTCCTCAAACTCAATACTAGAGAAGCATCTCTCTAGACACTTGTTTGCACCCTTTTATCAAATGATAAAAACCCCCGACCGTTCCTTTGCAATCGGATTGGCAGGCAGCCTAGAGTTAAATTTATTGCTTAAATGCAAAAGCAATTTAGGTTTCTGATACGCAGCCCTCCCTCTTAAAAAGCTCCCTCACTCCCTCTGGTTTTTAATCTGTGTTTAACCAACCTCATTTGCATTTTTGGCTTGCGGATCAAATTTGTAAATAAGACCTTAGTTCTCTGATGGGACTGGGAGCTACAAGAAGGAGGTCGTGCTGGCCGCAGTGCGGCCACACTTACCTTGTGAATTTCTCGGTGCACGTGGATGGTATTATTTCCCACCTTGGTTTCCGTGTTGGTCTCATTGTGATAGCTGGAAGGTAGGCTTGCCACATTCACTTCTGATGTTTTAGCGGCAGCTTCTTCTGCTTCCATCTATCAAATCAATGAGCTTAATGAGCAAAATTGTTTTCTCTCGATATAAATCAGTCCAACAGCAAAACAGAATCACTCTCTTCCTCTTCTGCAATTACAAATAATGGCAGTAGCAAGAGGTCCCGTTAATTGCCCACCAGGATAAGACACTGTACTAAATGTTTTACAACTATTACAGCCTTAAACCTCACAGCCTCCCTCGGAGGTAGGTATGAATATCCCCATTTTACAAATGCGGAGAGTAAGGCTCAGGGAGACTGGATAACTTCCCAAGATTATCACCAAAGGACATCACTCATCATCAGGGAAATGCACATCAAAACCACAATCAGATATTACCGCACAGCTGTCAGAATGACTAAAATCAAAAACACAAGAAACAACAAGCGTTGGCGAGGATGTGGAGAAAAAGAAAACCCCATGCACTGTTGACGGGAACGCAAACTGCTGCAGCCACTGTGGGAAACCAGAATGGAGGTTCCTCAAAAAGTTAAAAATAGAATTATGAATATAATCCAGTAATTCCACTATATTTACCCAAAGAATACAAGAACACTAATGCGAAGTTATATGCACTCCTACGTTTCTTGCAGGATTATTTACGATAGCCAAACTATGGCAGTAAGCTGCCCAAGTGTCCATCAATAAAATGGATAAAGAGGGTGTGGTATATATGTATGTATGTACACACACACACACAAACACACACACACACACACACACAAAATGGGAGTATTACTTGGCCATAAAAAGAATGAAATCTTGCTATTTCCAAAACCGTGAGTGGCTCCAGAGGGTATAATCCTAAGTGAAATAAGTCAGAGAAAGACAAATACCAAAGGGTATCACTCATGTAGAATTCAAGAAACAAAACAGATGAATAAAGGAAAAAAGAAACAAAAAAGACTCTTAACTATAGCAAACAGATGGTCACCAGAGGGTAGGAGGGTGGGGCGATGGGTGAAACGGGTGCAGGGAATTAAGAGGACACTTATTGTGACGGGCACCGAGTAATGCATAGACTTGTTGAACCACTGTCTTATACACCTGAAGCTAATATAACACCATTTATTGGAATTACAACTTAAAAAAAATTTACTGTAGTCTATCCACAAGACACATAAAAAAGAAAGAAAGGACTGTCGGGAAAGGGCACAGCTGGGATCTGAGCATGCTTCCATTGAACAGCCTTGGCCCGGAGCTGCCGGGGCCCCGTGCATCTCCCAGCGACCTAACCCGGAGGTCACCTGCATTCAGCTGCCTTTCACGCCGATAACCAGTCCTGTGTCTCTCTGACAGCCCTCTCTGGCCGCTCACTGTGCTCCGTCTGCATGGATGCCGGGGAGTTAGCACCCCAGGTGCCGTCCTCAGTCAGTGAGGGGCAGGCTATGGGGGTAAGTACCCCAGCTCCCTCTCCCCTCAGAGGGGCAGTCTGTCTCTGGGGACCCCCAGTGGACGGAACCCCAGCGGTGCCTAGCAGTGACCTGCTCATTAGTACAGCCTCTATTCCCTCTCTTCTCTTCCACCTTCCTTCTAGTGTTTCTGGGATCGCTTCCCAAATAAATTATTTGCTCCCAAGCCTTGGCTGCAGGGCCTGGTGGTGGTGGTGGGCAGACCCCCACAGTCCCCAGGACAGCCCCTTCCCTGATACAGGCAGGGCCCCAGCTGTGTCTCCTTCCCCACCCGACCGCTTGGGTCCAAGAGGGACCCTTGCAGAGGATCCGGCTGACTAGTCCCTGGCGCCCACCCTCCTCCTGGCTCTTCTTCCACATGTGCTCCTCTCTGGTGTCAGGTTTCTGAACCTGGTGATGATCCTCCGCGTTCATAGGCCCCCATGACACCCACTCCAGATATATCTGATATATCTGTCAACCTGAAATGGTAACCCAATTTCCCCTTGTGGATTTACTGCCATGCCCCACCCTGAGAGGGCAGATGACAATGGGACCAGCTCACAGCTGGGGGGACTCAAAAAGAGGCCACATCGTGGACTCGTTGAGCCAGTTAGATACTCTCTCTAGGAATTTAAAACAAGACACACAAAGAGAAGTTCTAGTTGGTGGCTGGCAGTTTTCCAGCACTATCTTTGACTCTGGGTTATTTTTACTTCTTAAAACTAATCCTCAAAAAGATTCTATTTAAAAAAAAATCACTGTCTTCTATTCCTTTATGTACTAAATGAGGCACCTCTTTTCCTGTCTCTCCCAACCAGATTTGCCGAGCTGGGGTGGATATGGGGAAGGAATTGCCATGTCTCCGTGCAGCACAAAACACTGAACTAGAAATAGGGAGTCTGGAAGACACAGAAGCTCAAATGATCAAACGAGGATTTGGTCAGTAACTGCTGTGTTTGACCCTGAGAGGGCTGCTGAGATGTCTGAAACTCCATCACTGGCTTCACCATCACCATCATCACCATCATCACCATCACCATCACCATCATCA
>JAPYYJ010002730.1:0-12392 GCA_028533885.1 Nasua narica | reverse complement strand
GTGGACTGCTAGAACAAAAATACCAGACTGGCTGTCCGATAAATAACAGAAATATATTTCTTACCGTTCTGGAGGATGGGAGTCCAGGATCAGGGCAGATTCGGGGTCTGCTGAGAGCCAACTTCCTGGCTCATGGATAGCCTGTCTTCACATCGCTCCTTACGTGGCGGCGGTGGGACAAGGGAGATCTCAGGAGCCTCTTTCCTAAGGACACTAAGCCCTTCATGAGGGCTCCACCATCATGACCTAGTCACCTCGTCAAGGTCCCACTCCAAACACCATCACATTGGGATTAGGCCCGAATATATGAATTTAGGGAAGGCGCAAACATTTAGCCTACAGCAGGGGATTCTCTAGAAAGGCCACTTTCAAGAGGTGACCTCTGAGCTATGATGGCAGGAGGAAGAGTGGGACAAGGAAAAAGCCGGAAGGAGTTCATCTGTAGGCAAAATCCACAGGTTGAGGTATTTAAGAAAATTCTTCTCCCAGAGCTGAGAAGTGTTAGAGAGACAAGTACTCAGTACTTTGCCACAGTGGGCTTCTATGGACTCATCCCTCCCTCAAATAAGGCTGGATGTAGGCGTGGGAAATCAGAAACCTGAGCTGCGACACAGTCCTCAGAGTAACTGGGCTCTGAGGGGAGATTTTAAAAGAATTATCCTCCAGTTTAAAAGTCATGCCTCTGGGGCGCCTGGGTGGCTCGGTGGGTTAGGGCTTCTGCCTTCAGCTCAGGTCATGATCTCAGGGTCCTGGGACTGAGCCCCGCATCGGACACTCTGCTCAGCGGGGAGTCTGCTTCTGCCTCTCTCTCCGCCTACTTGTGATTTCTCTCTCTGTCAAATGAATGAATGGAATCTTTAAAAGAATAAATAAATAAATTTAAGTAATAAAAAATAATAAAATAAATAAAATAAAAGCCATGCTTCTGTTACACTGTGACCATCTTTCTCTCTTGGAGGTCTGCTCCCTCTCCCATTTCTTCACTGGACATCTAGTTTAAAAAATTTTTTGTTTAGCGGTTAAAACAAGAAACAAAAAAACAGACATGATACTATTTCAGTTAAAACTGAAAGTTTAATGAAAGCACCAAAAATTATGCTAAAGATGAGGATTAAAAACTAGGTATTCGGAAGATATATAAAACAAATTACTATTATTTTTATACTTCAAATAAACCGAATGATACAAAATCATAAAATGCCAACATATACAAGGAAAACAATAACAGTCCTTTCAGTGACTTACCATATAAAGATGTTTTTAAAGTGCTACAGTCTGAGGCACTGTATTTAAAAGTTTAATGAACATCCGATTTCAACAGAATCTCACAGAACAGGTTTTGTTTTTTTTCCAAGTAAGCTACAAACTGGTTAGGAATGTTGAAAATGTGCTTATTAATTAAGGAGTAAAAAACTTGCTAATGCCAAATTATTAGTGCAATTCAAAAGCATATAAAATTCCAGATGAGGAACAAACTCTCCTGCTCAAGGTACAGCGTAGCCACACATGCGTCGTCCCGTCACAAGTCTAGACAGGAGCGCTCCGTTCGCTCACAATTCCTGGGCATTTTGTTTATTTGTTTTGTTGTTTTTGTTGTTGTTGTTGTTGTTTTAGTTGACAAAGTCCCCAAGGCACCTAGAGATTTGCCTGGACTTCATCTGTCTGCATTGAAAATGCAGAGCAGACTCCCAAGGGATCAGGAGGCCGCAGTACAGAGCAGTGGTTCGGAAAGAACTCTCCAGTCACAAGGACTGGCAGGTCTGAAATGAACAACGGGACCTTCTAACTAAGTACCTTCACTTCCCTGACGCTCAGCTCTATCAGCTACAAAATAATGTCTTCTCACGAGTTATGTAGGCCTACAAGGAAAGCCCTAAGTATGATGCCAGCAGGAGGGAAGGTTCCAAACTGTGGGTGCGCACCTGAGGGTCGAGGTTACTTCTCTATCAGGAGCACTATGGGAGAATCCAGGAGACGGCCGGTCATTCTTCGGAGCACGCCCTCACTGGGGGAAATACGGGCAGCGTAGGCAGGATTATTTCTCCTGGTTCAGGTCTGCTCGGACACTTAGCATCCTGGCCACAGGGGCGCAGAATGGCCAACAGCTCCCTCATCATTGTGATAACCAGAGATGCATTCACACATTTCCAAGTACCCCCTGAAAGGGGCCACTGCCTTTTTTGGGAACCGCTCTTCTGGAGGGACCGTCCTTATTAAGGAGCGATGTAGTTCTCTCAGCAAGATTCAGAGCTTCAGAATGCCTCCTTGTCTCTAAGAAGTACTAGCATGAGACATACGAAGCCCGGGGGAAGAGGGAACAAGAAAGGCATGCTCGGCACAGTCTGAATCCTTCCCGGAGGAATCCCGGTATCACAATTCCCAAGCCCGCTATTCAGGGCTCAGGTCGAAAGGTCGAGCTACAGCCCCTCAAGCACCTGGGCAGCGAGCCACCTCTTCAGCCAGGTTCACAGTTCCTGTATTTGAAACAGAAGGCAGACATACACATCCAAACAACAGCCTTTCCTCTCCAGGCCCGACGAGGTCACTCGAGTCCACGTCTACAAAATGTAGAAAACTTTTCGCAAACGAAAAGATAACAGTAACAAAACAAGCCTCCCCCCTCCCAAGACCGACATAGGATCTGTGGGGAGAAAAGCTCTAACTCATCATGACCGGTCTTAACCTGGCGGGTCTTCCTTCAGATTCTGAATTTATTCTTCAGTACTTAACAGTGTTTTGGTGATGTCAGGAAAGACATGGGGCATTTGACCTTCCTTAGTGCTGAGAGAGGGAGAGAAGGCACGTTTTCTTAACCTCGTTTGACACATGGAACGACTGAGGCACTGAGTGATGAGGAGGAATGTTCACCGGTGGGAGCCACAGGGGCTCAAATCCAGATCTCCTGCTTCCCGAGCCAGCACTGGTGTCCCCATCCCCTAAGTCACAGACGCGTGTTACTAAAGTGACGGAAGCGCCCTGCTGAGGGATGGTCCAAGATGATGCAGGCTCTACCCACGTTCTGGTCTCCCTCTCATCTGAGCCTAACCTGAGGCCCCTGTGTTGCTGGGTCTGCCGCCGACTGCAGAAGGAAGAGTCTATTGAGGAAGAAATGTATTTACATTCTCTTCTTGGGCAAGTTCTTTATCTCTTTGAAATGATTACATTAAATGGGTGTGGGGCTAGAGTTAGACCGTATCTTCCAGTCAGGATGGGCTTCTTAGAATCCTTGGGTAAAGTGAAGGTGAAACTCTGCAGTAGGCTCACGAACATCAGAAATAATTCCATCTTTGCCAGTTGTTCTCCCATACACACCCGCTTCCCTAAAAATGAGATCAGAAGAAAAAGTTGGGATTACAATACTGCCGCTCTTCTGATCTCAAGAAGAGCCATTTTATATGTCTCAAGTGTTTTACATGCAGATATAGAGAGTTTAAAAATAAAACGGCCACATATCCCCTGGCTTCCCAGAGAATATGCTGCCCAGAATTTTTACGTACTTAGTTCACATCTTAATTCTTGCTCTTGAAAACCTATCCTCATTCTAGACCGCAACTAGAGACAGATCCAGGCTACTCTGTCTCCTCCAGACCTACTTATCTCTTTCCTTTGCTCTTACCTGGAAGATTAAAGAGAGAACGAGTCAGATGAGAATCTCTGGAGCATTCTTCTTTTATAGAAAGACTCCTACCTGTGCTTATCCAGGTGTCTGAAAGAGGGGGCCAGTGTGATTCGAGAACCCAGCCTCTCGGCCACCAGCCAGCAGAAGATCACAAGTTGCTCTTAATGCCAACAGTTTCCTGGGACTCAAATAATCACTGGGGCAGCTCAGAAAGGGAGATTGCTAGTCATATTTAAGGATTTAAAACCAATTACTTTCATTTGTTTTTAAAATCTGAGATGAATGTTGTAGGGCTGCACTATCTTGATTATTTACCTCTTCTCTTACATTTGCTTGCTAAGATAGATTTTTTAAAGATTTTATTTATTTATTAGAGAGAGAGAGAGCATGAGCAGGGGAAGAGGAAGAGACAATCTCAAGCAGACTCTACCCTGAACTCAGAGCCCAACAGGTGGCTCCATCTTAAAACCCTGAGATCTTGACCTGAGCTGAAATCTAGAGCTGGATGCTTAACCGACTGAGTCACAAAGGTGCCCCAAGAAAGAATTATGAAATGACAAAAGATTCTTTTAGTTCTACCTCTTTAATTATGCCATTAAGAAAATAAAAGTTGAACTGACCTATTCCAAAAGGAATAAATGTTTCTTTTTTAATAAGTTGTCCTTGATCATCCAGAAATCGATTAGGGTAGAAATCATCGGGTTTCTCCCAAATGGCTGGGTCTCTGTGTACTGACCACAAGTTGGGTAATATCACTGTGCCTTTAGGAATGGTATAACCTTGGAGCACTAAAACAAACAAACAAAACCCAGTGTCATTCAACACTTTCTTACTAATAGTTCTCTCTAAACATGACTATCTGGAAAAAAAAATCCAGTTACATACCTAGCTACTTAATTTGTGGAGACTAAACGTTGAGGTGCTGGAGGGTAAGGGCCAGACCTTAACAACTGGCATCCCCTCCACACGCTCCCAGGACCTAGACTGAGGTAAGGCACAGGAGTTCTCTAATAGATGTTGAGTTAATGAATTAAATCAAAGCAGAAAAACATTACAATTAAGAGAAAACACTGAAACAAAAACTCATAGGACATTCCAGGTGAACTTTCCAAAGAATTACAAATTTTATGATACTAAAAAAAAATCATAAGAGAAAATATATTTACAATACAGTAGTGTAAAAAATTTGCACATGAGAGGACCCACAAGGTTCAAACTTGTGCTGTTTCAGAGTTGACTGTATATTATGGTAGTAAACAATAAAATAAATTATATCTACATATATGTTTTATGCATTCATGACATACTTTTTTCTTAATTTCTTCGATATTTCTAGGCTACACAGTTCATCCTGTGAATTTTTTCAAATTGTCACAAATCTCCAAAAATTTTTCCAATATTTTTATTGAGAAAAGCCTGTGTATAAGTGGACCCACGACATTGACACCTGTGTTGGCCAAGGGTCAACTATACAGGGAAGTCAACACAGGCTCTTAGCAACTGACAAGTTCATAGGCACTTTAAACAGTGCCCGAAAGATACTGCACAGCCAGCGTAGTAATTTGAAAACATGAAGTGATCCAGTGTCGTTTATAAGGTATTGCCTCCTCCAACTGTCTTGTGACTGTATTTAAGCCTGTTACACCATGGGCTGTCTCCAGAGGTAGGTTCCTTCTTATGAGGGAGTTTACATAGAGCCTGGGTGCTTATGTGTCAGCGACATGACACAGTGGACACATTTCAGTGTAGGTGAGAAGTTGAAACAGGTGCCCTTAGAATCAGAAGGGCTTTTCTAAGTCTTTAATATTTGTGCTTCGGTTGTAGAACCGTAAAAGGTGAAGTAGGATAATTCCCGGTTAAAATCCTTAATTTCATATTTAGACTAGCTCTTTGGATCCTCCAAGAAGCCTGAGAGGGGCCTTTGCTAGCGCGAGCGTTTCTCCTGCCAATCCCGCCATCTTAATCGGCAGCAGAATGTGCTCGACAGCGTACGTGCTCCGACGTCTGGAGGGCGGTTTATAAAGCAAGCCAGCGGGAACGCCAGCACATGAATAACGGATAGCCAAGGGCCGGAGCGCTCCCTGGACCTTTGCTTATCCACGACACCATGCTCAGCCCTCAGAATGGTCAGCACACCGTCACTTGAACTCCTCTGGATTAAGGGGCTGGGCTTCCCTCAAGGGCACACAGAGGAGAGAGATCTCAGACTTGCCTGTTTTCTCCGAGGTCATGTGAGGAATGGCGAGTGGCACCACCACCGTCAGCCTCTGCACCTCCATGATGGTGGCTTCCGTGTAGGGCATCTGGGCCTTGTCAGTGAGGGAAGGGACTCTGTCAGTGCCAATGACCCTTTCAATTTCTTCCTGAACCTTTTCTATTGTAAAACAATAAAAAACAACAACAACAAAAAAGTAAAGAATAGCAAATAATAATCCAGAAGATAAGCCAGGAGAACCGAGACTGCCGTCCTACGCATACTTGCCATCACATCACACCCACAACTGCTAAGCAGGCAGGTCAGACCTGACTCAGCCTGGGAGAAGTGAAGCACTGATCACACATTCCAAGTAGAGGCAGCTGGTCCCAGGGGCCTGGTGCCACCTTGTGACTTTGAAAGTGGCTAGCAGGGCAGATAGATGGGTAAAGGAGAAAGCATTCGGAAATTAGGGAATCCTCTCAATCATTCCCTCTACCAACAGTGGCCGGGCTCTCTCAGCTTTTATGCGACAACATGAGGTAGCCCAGCGTGGCCCCCAGGGATCTCTGCCTCTCCGTTCCACATCCTTGTATGGTCCTCTCCCACCTTGTACCACAGTGGTCTGTGTGACCAACAGAATAAAGGAGAAGTGATGGCGGGTTCGTTCTTCTAGGTTATAAAAGACACTGTGGCTCCTGTCTCAGTACTCGCTCTCTCTTGAGGAAAGGCAGCTGCCAAGTCAGGGAAAGTCCCAAATGGTAAGGCCTGCAGCCAATAGTCAAGTGGATGAGCCATCTTAGAAGTGGACCCTTCAGTCCTGGTGAGGTCTGCAGATGGCTACAGCTCCAGCCAACATCTTGACAACAACTTCACGAGAAATCCTAAGCCAGACCAACTGGGCGAAGCTGCCCTTGGATTCCTAACCCCCAGAAACTATAAGAGATAGTGCATGGTGGCTGCTTCAAGCTGCTCAATTTGGGGATAATTTGGTACTCATCAATAGTTAACTAATGTGGTAAGCATAATCTCATTTATAATAGAAAATGGTCCTGCAGGGATGTCCACACCCCAATCCCTCAGGAAAATGCTACTTTATGTGGCAAAAAAAGACCTTGCAGGTGTGATTTGATTAAGGGCCTTGAGATGGGCAGACGACCCTGGATTTTCTGGGTGTGCACTAGTTAACATGGGTTTTAAAACCAAAGAACTTTTCCCAGTTTAGTGTCAGAGGGAGATTTGAGTAAAAGAAAATGCTCAGAAGAGCAGCAACATCCCTGGCTTTGAAGATGGAGGAAGGGGGCCAGGAGTCAAGGGAGCTGGAAATGGATCCTTCTCTAGAGCCTCCAGGAAGGAATGCCGCCCTGCTGACATTTTGACATTAGCCCAGTGAGACATGGACCTTTAAGATAACAAATTCTTGTTGATTTAAGTCACTAAGTTTGTGGTGATTTGTTATAGGAGGAACAGAAAACAATAAGCCGTCCTCCTTGATGGTCTTGCACTGTGAACCGCCACACTCTACCTATAGGTATCAATGTGATCGAAGTAGCTCTGTGATCTCAGGTAAGTCAGGTGACTTCTGCCATTTTCGAAATAAGACGACTGGGTTCAGATAATTACTGTAAGTCCCATTAGCTCTGAATGGTCCTTTTTTTCTAAAAGTCTTCCACTAGTATACATTTCACACAGAATCAGACCTTAGAGATTTAAAGCAGGGGCAAGAAGGTATGAGGTATGACGTTAGTCCCACTGTCTAGAAATTCGGGAGCTGCGCTGTTTGCACCTTCCCAACTCTTTTTGGGATTCAAGTATTTCCACTCTATTTTCTGGCCTGAAGACACTGCTTAGTGCTAGGAGCTACAGGGTCGCCCAAGCTGCTGATACTGATTTAAATAATCTGGCTTTGCTTGAATGAGGGAGATACAGGTTAATTACCTTGTACGTCAGGGTTCAGCGACATATACAGAAGGCACCAAAGCAAGGAGTTAGTTGTGGTATCAGTCCCAGCAATGAAGAGATCACCAATGATATAAAATAAGTAATCTTCATTAAAGCTACTGTTGCTGTTATTTTTTCTCTCCTCCTCCACGTGGAGAAGGTACATGTCAATGAAGTCCTGAGGGTTCTCTATATCCAGAGACTCTCGATGGTCTTTGATGATTTTTTTAAGGAAAGTGGTAATACCCTTTTCAATTTGTCTTAATTCCTTAAATGGTCCAAAGGGAAGATAATAAAGCCAGGAGCATATGTTGACCAGGAGGAGCTGGGTGTTTAGACAGATTTCTAACGCTCGTGACATAAGATTGAGCATTTTCTTAAACTCGCTGTTGGTGTAATCAAAGCGTCGGCCAAAGCACAGGGAGCAAATGATGTTAGAGACGGCATTGTTGACAACGGGGAAAGGGTCGAAGGGGTCTTCTCCATGCTTCTGCATTTCCTCTTTCACATATTTAAACTCTTCAATAATCTTGGGCTCCAAGCTCAGCTTTCCCAAGCCAAAATGACGAAGGGTTGAATGCGAGAACTTCCTCTGTTGTCTCCACACTGGACCATAATGTGCGAATACAATCCCTGCAAAAGGACAATGAGAAAGAAGGTGAGAGAGGGCAATGCCTGCTCCTACTGAGCAGGACCTACGATGAGGTGTGTCCTGTGTTTGTTAAGTCCCTTGTGCAAAATTTACTACAGGTAGAGACCAACAGCCAAGAAGAATGTTTACCAAAATTGAATTATCAAGATAGTACATGTTCCTAATAACAAAAATCATATCTGATAAAGCTTATTATGGTAGGTAGGGACTCCTGGTTAAATGAAAAGCAATGAATTTCAATTTCCAGGACTAGCATAAATTTCTGACTCTTAGGCTTCGTAAAAGTAAATCCAGGCTTAGAAAATGCTTCGGGCTGGATATTCCCATATTCTCAGCATTCTGAATAGAAGGAGGGCAGGGATACTGTTGGATTGTGCTGACCATTAAGATCTCAGCTTCTGGCATCATTTTGGGGATATAGAAGGAGCTTGTTAAATATTAACTGAGTAAATCAACTCAACTGGATTATAACCCCGGCTATCAGTTTGGAACCGAATAACTGGCAGGTACTCTTAAATGTCTGTTGCTGGCAACAGCCCTAATTTAAAAACATCTGGACTCAAGGTCTCCACAACTTTACCTTATTGGATCCTCACTTATGTTATATATGTCCCACCACCAAAGCCCAACAGAGTTGTTCCGAGATGTTGTATCAAATTGTTTTCAAACGCTCCTTGTTTCCCATCACCTATTTCACCCTCTTACTTTCCGTGGTGCCCTTTATTGTTCCAGCTGGTTCTCCTCGGCCATTTTTAATCGACTTCATTTCTGCTACTTTTGAGGATATGCTTCACGTATTTAACAAATATTTCTCACTGCTGACTGTGTGCCTGGCACGGGGATGCTGTAAAATACAGACCCTTCTCTGTGGTTAATCTCAAACCCTTTAATACCTCCATAAAATGCCCTTCAAAACAGACATCCATGTGGTCAAACGAATGAGACAATGCATCAGCTCGGCTTTTCTCCTTGGACTCCACCACATATCTGCTCAAATCTACAGTGGCTGCCTCCCCAGATCGTCTGTTCAGATGTTTGGTGACTTCTATGTGGCATTATTTAGGACTTTTCTTGGACTCTCCTGTATTGAACCCCTTTCTTGTTTCCTTCTTTGATTTTGCTAAAGCAAAAATGCATGGGAGGCAAATTTCTAAGATTTTTCAGAAAACATATTTATTCTACCTTTTCTACTTCCTCAGAATTTTGAAGACATTGCTAAGAGTGTATTGATGAGTCATAAAATATATACAGTTTGGATGTACAGAAACTTGCCAAGTTACTATATGAAGTGCTTAAGCACATTGCCTTAATCACTGTTACTTTTTAAGCTATAAATCAGACTTCATAGTAAATCTAAACATCTAATAGGGGAGTCCCCCCTCCTTGTTCTCTTTCAAAACTGTTTTATTATAATTATAATTAATTATAATAATAATTATTATTATTGGCTCTCCACTCTTATAAAACTTTAAAGTCAGCTTGTCAAGTTCTATTAAAAAAAACTTTGGGGATTTTCACTGGAATTGCATTTATATGTTTGAAAATTGCATTTATAGACTTGAAAATTGCCTTCTTTCTGATAATTGAACCTGCTTGCAATGCAAGAATAAATCCAGTTTTGGTTATTGTATTTTTATGGTTTTAAGTGTTGGATTTGGTTTCCTAATATATTTTTAAAAGATTTATTTATTTATTTTAGAGACAGAGCAAGAGTAGTAGCAGGAGAGGGAGAGAGAATCCAAAGCAGACTCCAAGCTGAGTGTGGAGCCCAATGCAGGGCTCGATCTCACAACCCTGAGATCACGACCTGAGCTGAAACCGAGTGAGATGCTTAACGAACTATGCCACCCAGGCACTCCCCCTAATATTTTTTCAAATTCATACTCATAAATGAAAATGGCCAATAAATTTCCACTTTCATAATATACTTGTCTGAATATACTGGTCTCCTAAAATGAGCCAGGGTACAGTCTTTCTCTCTGGAAGAATCTGTCTAAAATTATAATGATATGTTCCCTTTTTCCTTTATGCTTTTATTCTTTTCCAGATATATAAAGTTGGTCATCTAACTCACTAGTTTCCAGGCCTTTATCCTAATAAATAACTTAAGAGTCTATATGTGCCTCCAAGTACCACATGAGCTACAGTCCACAAGTATTGTTTGCAGGCATTTTCAATATAATCTTGTTTAAAATTTTTTTGTTATGATTTTTTTTGCTACCTAAGTTATTTTGTGTTATATGGATCTTTGGCACTAACGAGGCTTGCTTTTTAGCCCAGTATGTGATTAATTTTAATAAAATTTCCAATAAAATTGAGAGAATTTTTATCTAAATCAATTGTTGGATACATGTTCTTTATATGTCTGAGAGAAACAACCTGATAAATGTTGGAATTAAATCTTTTGTATCCTTAGCAAATTTTTATCTTCCTGCTCTCTCAATTATTCAAATACTTATGTTAAAATATTCGGGTATAATGGTACATTTACTAATTTCTCTTTGCAATTCTGCAAGTTTTGCTACAGAATTCTTCTATGTAGCTCTTTATATCTATGTATCTATCTTTTCTCTTAGGTACATATATACTGTTAGGTACATGCAAGTTTAAAATTATTATAAAAAATCCTGGTTTAATAAA
Organism: Nasua narica; assembly: GCA_028533885.1. Taxonomy (NCBI): domain Eukaryota; kingdom Metazoa; phylum Chordata; class Mammalia; order Carnivora; family Procyonidae; genus Nasua; species Nasua narica. The sequence goes on along the minus strand of JAPYYJ010002730.1, from coordinate 1,346 downwards.
AAGCTTCCTTTATCACCATTTAATTCACTACTGCTTAACAGTGAAGTTTGACTTAAAGTCTATGTTGTCAAAAAGACATCAGCTTTTCTTTTTTTTTTTTTTTTAGATTTTATTTATTTATTTATTAGGAAAGAGAGAGAGTGAGAGAGAGCATGAGAAGGGAGAAGGTCAGAGGAAGAAGCAGACTCCCCGTGGAGCTGGTAGCCCGATGTGGGACTCGATCCCGGGACTCCGGGATCATGACCTGAGCCAAAGGCAGTTGCTTAACCAACTGAGCCACCCAGGCGCCCCAGCTTTTCTTTTTAAAGTATTGTCTCAGTATACATTTTCTTTTCTTTTGAATTTTAATGTACCCTTATGTTTGAGGTATGTCTCTTTTAAAATAACATACATTTGGGGGTGCCTGGGTGGCTCAGTTGGTTTTAGCTTGGTTTTGGCTCAGGTTGTGATCTCATGGGTCATTGAGATCAGCAGGGTCGGGCTCCATGCTCAGTGGGAGTCTGCCTGGGGATTCTCTCCCTCTGTTCCCCCCACTGCGCACATGCTCATGCATGTTCTCTCTCTCTAATAAATAAATAACCTTTTTTAAAGAATTAATTAATATTATATTTGGATTTTTAAAAAATCCATTCTAACAAAAAATATCCATGTCAGCAATCTTTCAGAAAATTTATTCCATTTACGTTTACTATAATTACTAATTTATTTCTAATATATTATTTTGAACTTTGTCCTACTGTATCTATTCTTTTTTCCCTTTCCTTTCTTGCCTTTTTTGCCTTAGAGAAACAGAGTGAATCCTCACCCTTAAATTTTTAACACATTTACTTAAAGTCTAGATTAACGATCAGTAAACTTCATCCCACAGGTCAAATCCAGGCTGCTGCCTCTTTTTATATGACCAGTGAATGAAGATTAGTTTTTGTATTTTTAAATGTCTGGAAAAAATCAAAACTATATGTCATGATATACAAAAAACATGAAATTCATATTCGCAAATGACATATTAGATAAAGGGTTAGTATCCAAAATCTATAAAGAACTTCTCAAACTCAACACTCAACGAACAAATAATCCAATCAAGAAATGGGCAGAAGATATGAACAGACATTTCAGTAAAGAGGACATCCAAATGGCCAACAGACACATGAAAAAATGCTCAACATCACTCAGCATCAGAGAAATACAAATCAAAACCACAGTGAGATACCACCTCACACCAGTCAGAATGGCTAAAATGAGCAAGTCAGGGAACGACAGATGTTGGCGAGGATGCGGAGAAAGGGGAACCCTCCTACACTGTTGGTGGGAATGCAAGCTGGTACAACCACTCTGGAAAACAGTAT
>JAPYYJ010000273.1:0-28259 GCA_028533885.1 Nasua narica | reverse complement strand
TACATGAACAATATCTATAATCATATTTCTTCTATTTCCAACTAAAGCAGACCCCATATTTCTATTTTTTTCTTACTATGGCAGTAATACACAAATGTATAAGTAGTTTGGAATATTGTAGCAATGAACACAAAGTTTTTAAATTTTCTAAATCCCCGCCCCCCCCCCAAAACAGAGTGAAGAAATAGCAAAACTAAAATGCATGAGTATCATCAACAAATGAAGCTGACATAGTATCCCCCAAAATCATAAAATAGGATTTGGGGAGGGACAAACCATTAACAGCAACAAGGATATGCATGATATTAGCAATAATTTAGGAGAGAGAAGTGGAGGGTGGAAAGAAGATAGTTGACGTACCTGAAAATCCTAAAATAAGTCCTCGTTGGAAAGTAGCCAAAACCAGCAGAAGTTTCATATAGCATACTGGAGGGTCTGTGGTAAGGTCTAGAACACAGGATTCCCTTGAACGCTTAAAACTTCCTTCCGGAGTAGTCCCTTAGTAGGAAGAAACTGCTGAGAGCAGAACCCAAACCAAGCAATATAAAGACAAAGGAAAAAGAAGGTATGCATGACGTGGAGGAGGACGGTAGGGGTAAGAGATCACAGGAACAAGCTGCCCTATGTTTTGAAAACTACATGAAAAAAGAGCGTGCTGTCAGAAAAGTTAGAGGATCTTGAACTACACACATATTTAAGTTCAGAAAAACTAGTTTTACATAAAAACGAGCAACAGGAAAGGATTAAGGAGGAATTCCATACGAGGTTACTGAAAGAAAGTAGAATTGCCCCACTGACAATGCAAGAGTGCTAGAAAGATAGGCGCATCTACCCTTCAAATAAAACTCTAACCCCACTGTTTCTAAAAAGCTGAAATATACAAAGAAAATGATATAGTATGAGAAAGAAAATAGATACCTAAAAATTAAAGACTCCAAAGTGAGATTATATTACTCAGGAAAGGATAAGAAAAAAAGAGAAGAAAAAAAAAAAAAGATTCAAGAAGAAGGTTTAACAGCAAATGATTACTTTTGAAGACAGACGAAAAATATCCAGCATACATATTATAAGAAATATACAGGGTTCCAAAGAAGAAAATCAAAACAAGGGAACAAAAGAAATAATAAAACTATAATTTAAACAATTTCTAAGATGATATTTTTAATTACACATCGAAAGTACACATTACCTACTTGAGAAAATTGATCCAGAATGAGCAATAATGAGGCCAAAATTAGTAAAATTATTGACTTTCAAGGAAATTAAAAACTTTAGGCATCTAGGCAAAAAGACCAAATCACCTATAAGAGAAAGCAGCAAGCTGCCTTCAGACTTTCCCACAATGGTGCTTCCTAACAGAAGGAAATGCGGTAACTTCTTTAAGATACTTATGGAAAGAAGTGTGTGGTGAGGGTTTTATATCCAGCTAAAATGACTTTCAAGTGAAAGGGCGCAGACAAATTGCATGAGCAAACTCAGTGGCCTGGGGAATTTTTTTTCTATGAGTTTTTTCTGAGGAATCTGCTAGAGAGCAAATTCCAATCAACTGAAGTAAGTAAAGAGCCATTGCCATATGGTTTGACAGTAAGTGCTAAATATATATTTTCTTGTGGAACGAAGATCAAATGGGAGTCAGAAAAGAGAAAGTATAGTATGTAATCTCCATATGCTCTCACAATGTAGATACAGTACAACTGTAAAAATGTAAGAAAGTATAAAAATACGACCTATAAAGAGGATATTAAACAGTCTTCAAGAACCATATTTTTGGTAAAAGAACTGCTATTTTTAACTGAGATCGTCTCATATACCATATGAGATAAAGCACACGTGCCATCACGTGGTATTCTGATTCTGTAATCTCTGTGTCCTCAAGAATCAGGATTCTAGGGGTGAAAGAAAGTCAGCACAGATGCCAGGTAGAAGAGGTTCGGTAAAAATGCAGTAATGCTGAATTTGAATCGGAGGTATCTGACCCATGTGCACAGGAAAGGCTGAGGAACGATAAACAATGCAGTAGCAATGATATCCATAGGACCCTGACTGTGATCTTGAAATACCATTTTTCATGAAAGGGAAACAAAGAATTCCTGGAAAAATAGATGATTTCAGATCTGGGCAGAGAATATGTATGAGATGAGCCTAGGACACTATGTCATACCAGTTAGCAAGTAAGCTAAAAGACTTATTAAGTTTATTTCTAAAGGGTGTAGCAACTAAAAGGTGTTCCCATTGGACCAAGATCAGACAATATATGTTCAGTAAAAATAATAATGTTAGTGGATTGAAGCTCAACAAGTTTACTTAAATCCATGAGTTCATAAGGATATTAAATAAAAAATTTGCCATCTTTGGAGAATAATAAGCACCACTCATTATTTTTAAAAAAACTGGCAAATAGTAGGAAAGAAAGTCATTATATCCTGTCTTCCTGAATAAACTATACCCTGAATAAACGAGAGATGAGTAGAAGTTTCTCTTTGTAGAAATATTCCGACTAATACCTAAAGAGGGAATGATTGAATTTGAATATTACTATTTTTCAACCCTAATGAACTAATGAGTTTAAGTTTTATACATCATTGGCTGCTAACATCACCAGAAGAGATGACCATACATCACATGGCTCTGATGCAAGGACACAATACCATCTGTGTATTGCCTTGCCAAAACTTAAACCTGATGGTCAGCCCTGCAGATCTATGGAGGTGCAATCAGCAAATCCAGGTAGCGGAAAACTCGGTGTGACAAACGGCTTGTTTTCTTCAACAAATAAATTACATAACAAAAATGCAGAGGGACAGAGAGGGGCTGGCCATAGATTAATATATAAAGAGTAATATAAAAATAACAGGCAAAACTGCCGTGTTTAGAGATGGCGTCATCAGGTTTATAAGATCATAAAGGAAAGCTCTGAGGTGGGTTACCGTAGAAGTGAGGACAGTGGTTACTTTTGAGGGGTGGCTAGAAAATTGTGAGTAAGATGGACACATAGAAGGCTTATGAGTATCTGGCAAACTTCTGTTTCTTGACCTGGGTCATGCCTACAAAACATTCACCTTATAATAGTTTTTTAAACTAAGCATTTATTTTATTCTATTTTCTGTATCTATTATATTTTATAATTGAGAAGTTTTGTTTTTTTAAATTAGTATAACCGGGGGCACCTGGGTGGCTCAGTCAGTTAAGCATCTGCCTTTGGTTCAGGTCAGGATCTCAGGGTCCTGGGATTGAGCCCCATGTCAGGCTCCTTACTCAGCGAGGAGTCTGCTTCTCCTTCTCCCTCTTCCCCTCCCCACCCCTTGTGCTCGCTCTCTCTGTCAAATAAACAAACAAAATCTTAAAAAAAAAAAAAAAAACAACAACCTAGTTTAACCAAACTTTTTATTTATCTCCATAGTGTTTGTGCAATCATCTAAAAAGCCACACCACCTTGGGCAGGCTGAACCTGTAAGCACATAGGCCTTTATTAGTTCATTCCAAATATTTCTTTTTTTTTTTTTTTAAGATTTTATTTACTTATTTGACAGAGAAGAGAGATCACAAGTAGGCAGAGAGGAAGGCAGAGAGAGGGGGGGGAAGCAGGCTCCCTGCTGAGCAGAGAGCCCGATGTGGGGCTTGATCCCAGGACCCTGAAATCATGACCTGAGCCGAAAGCAAAGGCTTTAACCCACTGAGCCAGGAGCCCCATTCCAACTATTTCTTGAACGGCGGACTCTTGCGTAGGCATCAGAAAAACACTGTACTGAAGATGAGGCAATTATAGTACCAAGTATAATGTGAGAGATACTATGTAGATGAAGTGCTCTAAGAGCACAGAGGAGGACAGATTTATTTCTGGTTGGGATTAGCAAAAACCTAACAGGGCAATAGCACTTCAGCTGAATCCTAGAACATGAATAATTCATGTTCTTTTTTAAAACCATCAATCCATATTGAAAGAGTATTTATAACTTACTGCCTTGATAACGACTCATCCTTAACCCTTATATTCTGGTTTCCATCATTTAACACAACCCATTGAAACCCAGTGAAACCCATTCAGCACATCCCACTGAAACCCAGTGCTTCAGGGTCTTTGGTCATTTCTTAATGACTTTTCCTTAGGCCTTCCCCTCCATAAACTCTGCCAAATTCATTGTTGTTGAGTATTACCATCTTCTAGAAACCCTTTTCTTCCTTTTTTTCTGAACCTTTGGGATACCCTGATCTTCCTCCTACCTTCCAGCTGTCCCTTTAGTGTCCTTTGGTTGCTTTTTTTTCTGTCCCCATTGGTACGCCCTGTGCCTCTATTTCCTTGTCATGGCTTCACCTGCCCACCCTCTATGGCATTAACATTGAAGTATCCATCTGATTCCCACCCTGTGGGAGCCCCAGACATGTACTTCTGACTCACTGCTCATTATTTCTTTCTGGATGTCCTTCTGTCACCTCAAAACTGACATGCCTAAAATTGGACCCATTTTTTCCCCCAAACCAAATCCTCCTTCTAACCTTGCCAATTCTGTTAACAGCCCCTCCACCTGGTCTTAACTTAGAATCTTTTACGTATCCCTAACTGCCCTGTAGATATGTTGTGTCCTAAACTTGGAAAGCTTCGGTTTCTCTCGATCAGAGTACTTCTGTACTTTTTAGAACTGCTTTGTGTGCAAGACTTTAAATGTACTTCCTCCAAACCTGGTGAGAAGGTTTCCTCTGGTGACTTCATTGGCATAAATCCACCTTCCTTCTCTGCTGGGTCATGCTGTGTCTGCATCTCCTTTGGGGATGGCATTCCCAGGTTCTGTGCTAGGCACTTCGTACTGCCAGCGTTGGTGAGGGGTACCAGAGTTGGCATGGCCATCAACACTAACCAGCTGAACATGAACAAAGTTGCAAAGGTTTCTTTGTGAAGGTGGTGGCTGTCAAACGTGGACAGTCCCACAGTTAACCTCTAGGGCTTCCGTTTCCTTGCCATACTGATACTTGTCTCAGGTTAGTTTTTTATTTTGCTAAGGAAATGGCCTAAGTTTACCTTGATTAAAAAAAAAAAGAGGGGCACCTGGGGGGCTCAGTTGGTTAAGCATCTGCCTTTGGCTCAGGTCATGATCCCAGGGTCCTGGGGTCGAGTCCCCCATTGGGCTCCCTGCTCAGCAGAGAGTCTGCTTCTCCCTCTGCCCCTCCCTGCTCCTCCCTACTTGTGTGCTTATGCTCTCTCTCAAATCTTTAAAAAAAAAATTTTTTTTTTAATTTAAAAAACACGTATTACAAGCACATGCACCGTAAAGGTTTATGTTGAAGCACTTCATCTATTTTTCTGTTTGTTTATTCAACAAGCGTCACTGAAAGCTGATTCTGGTGCTAGATGCTGGTCAGTCGGGGGAATAGTGTGGTTCCTGCCCCTAAGGAGTTCACTTTCTAGGCCACAGTCGTACTACCTCTCTGCTTGCTTACTGTTTATGAGTGTAGGGTGTAGTCACTCCCTCATTCATCTGTCCATGCACTGCCTTTCCAGTCTGCTCCTGTCCCATATCCATTTGCTGATGAGTTTTAATGTCTTTTAGATTCCTTGCCTGACTTTCACAACTACAGCCAATAGATAATTACAGAGGTCCAGTCATACTACAGGCACTGGACTAGCACTTGAGAAAGCTGCCATAACCCAAGAGCTGGATCCCAGCTCTCTGGGTCTCCTGTTAACATCACCCGGGTGTCCATACTATCCTGGCCCTCTAGGTATTTATGTTCAAAAAGCATAATGGCTGTAATCATGATTGATCTAAATTGGTTTAGTTTTCTTTTGCTTCCTGCATAGACAAGTTGCTTCCAAGCAGGGAAATAATAAGTTGCATAAAAATGCTTCTTAATAGGGGCGCCTGGGTGGCTCAGTAGGTTAAAGCCTCTGCCTTCAGCTCAGGTCATGATCTCAGGGTCCTGGGATCGAGCCCCACATCGGGCTGTCTGCTCGGCGGGGAGCCTGCTTCCCCCTCTCCCTCTGCTGCCTCTCTGCCTACTTGTGCTTTCTCTCTCTCTCTGTCAAATAAATAAATAAAATCTTTAAAAAAATGCTTCTTAATAAAAAGGAGTTTAGGGTACTGGTTCCAGGGGAAAACTGCTGCAGAGCTTGTCAGCTAGGGTCCTTCTTTGTCTAATCACAATCCTGATACCGGTCAACCTTATTACAACAGTGTTGTAAATAATAACAGGTACACAAACAAGGCAGTAATCAGCTACTGCTGAATGCCATGTAATTTCTCTACCTTTAAAAATTCGGTAGGAAAGGGGGTGGGTAGGAAGAAGATAACAGGGATTTTTTTTAAGTGCCATGGATAATCAAGAGTGTTTTTTAAAAAGTGCCTCTAAATATATGCCTGTGTCCCCTTAAATCTGTCACGATAAAACATCTCATTTTAGTTGATATATGACAAGGAAGCAATCACCGTTAATCAGAATGACACATTTCCATTTGCTTTATGGAAGAGAAGGTAGATGAAGGTCATGAATAAGAAAACAAAGCAGCTTGTGATTCGTGATGTTTGGGGTTTCTTTTGAAATTCATCTCCTTAGGAAGTTCATAATCCATCGTTGTCTTCTCTCGAGGGTTCATCCATCCAAATTTGCCAGAAGTCCTTGTCAGTGAAGACGGACATATTTTGTCTTCTCTCCTGAGTGGAGAAATAGGTTAATTTTCTCTGGGTTCTTTGACAAATTCAGACCTTAAGGGTGTAAAATCGCAGAATCTCTGGCTCTAGATATCCCTTTAGGGGGAAATCAACTCCATCCTTTCTGTGATAAGATTATACCTGCAAGATTAACGTTCCAGCCGGTCACAGTCATGCCCATGGGAATCTGGGAGGGCAAAGGACCAGAGGCTTAGTGCTTTATTAGAAGCAGACATCAGGAGTTTCTTTCCACTCTCCGCTCTCTGTGTTTTAACAGATGTAACTGTTTAAGTGTCTAGCAATAACTAGGTGCCTGGTGAAAGCTTTACCTTCTTTGGATATCACCTTTCATTAAAGGAGCACATTTTCTGGCTTTTGGTCTGTGGTTGGTGTAGGGGAGCGTGGTGGTGCAGGCTTAGGATTGGAGCCATTTGATCTGGTTTTCTGCCCAAACATTTGTAGAACCTTCCACAAATCGGTGTGATACCCCCATTGTGCTGTGGACTATTATCAGCTGGCTGGTATGGTCTCTGTTCCGAAAGTCAAAACATAATTTGTGAAATAGAAAAAATCTTGGCATTGGGGATCCAATACATCTCTCAAGAGGCACGTAGACTATTTGTTTTAAAATCCAAAGGTGGCACTCTTTGAATTCACCAAGGTCATGATACCCCCAGGATGTCGAATTTGTAAATACCATGATGACTAGGCATCTTGGGATAATTTTATGACCTAGCATTTAGCTCATCCAAAGCCTTTTATGATCATTAGCATTATTATTATTATTTGATTATTTAATTTGGGGAAGTTAAAGAAATGTTAAGCTATAGGAGGAGACTAAGCTATAAAGATATAGAGAACTCTAAAGAGCTCCCAAAGGGCTGAGGGAGAGTGCCCAGGGAAGAATAAATACGGAAGGTGAGCTCCTACCCCTAGCTGGGGTTCAGTTCTCCTTGGAAAGAGTGTAGTTCCAGCCACTGGTGGAGAAGTTTTGTGGGTTGCTCAGGACAGAGCTGATCCACAGTCATCAGAAAAGCAAGAAACAACCCACTAGGGCATGAAAAGCTAGTTATCTTGTTATCTCACAGAAACAAAGATGGCAGCCTGGAATGGTTGCTTAGCAGCAGGCTCTTTTGAGTATGGTTCCTTCCCGGAGCTTTGCAAAAATCCAGCTAGAAGCAGGCTTTTTCCTGGAACAAGCTGTGAACCCAGTGCCAATGCCTGAGGAACTTTGTGGTGGCTATTTGGGGTCTGCATGAACCAAGCTTTACAAATCCTATCATCACCAAACCACTTGAGAGAGACCCCACTTGGTGCCACTTGATACTGGCTCACCCACGAAGTGAGTTCCCTGCCCACACTCCCTTTGGTGTGGCAGAACTTTGTAATCTACAATTATACTTTTCTTTTTGTGTATTCCCCTCTTTTGTGTTCTTTGGTCAGTCTCCCCCCCCCCCCAGAAAAAAACCCCAAATTTGAATATTCTCCCGAATTGCTCTTCTTTTTCCAAATATTAGGCCAACTTTGACAGGAAATCATGCTTAAATGACTGTTAAACTTCTCTGAACTTATTTTTCAGATAAAACAAGAATCTTGACCATGAAACTGATCCATAGGAAAAAATCTCTGGATTAGTTAAGACTGTTTGCCTATGAGGGAAATATCATTGATTTGGCTGGATAGAACAGAAGGTGGGGGAGATTTATAAAGTGTCTAAGGGGACCTGTGGGAAAAGGCCTTAGGCCTTGCCAGGTACTGAAACCAGGCACTCAAAACCCCCAGGACCCTCTATCTGTCTTTTATTTATGATGCTTGCAAAATGCCTGAGTTTTTCCCCTTTTTCTGGAGAAAGAATGTCTTTGTCTCACAGTCTCTAGCATTTGTCTCTTTGTTTACTTCTTGACTTAATTACTTAATTTATTTCTCAAGTGCCCAGCCCAAACCACACTAAAATCTTTCTGACTTCTTAGAACCAATGTGAAGTTCGCCAAAGAAAGACTCTCACTGGGCCAGCTTGATTATTTGTCCTCTCTGGGTCTAATCTGTGTCAGAGGGCAGAATCATAGCTGGTACAGATGAGGCAGTTGAAAGCCCATATTAATGAACAAGGGATCCCCGTGAGGTAGGAAAATACCCCAAAAAGGATTTTCAACAAACACTGAGGGAGTGCCTGTGTCATTTAAAATTTCTGATAGTTGGGGCATGGGTGCTGATCCCATGAGAATAAGATCTACAGCCCTCTTTTATTTTAGCAAGGCAGACTTTAAAAATATCCTTCCATGAGCAGAAATTTTTAAGGACTCCAGGGGTAAATTACTGTCAAAAATGAGTTTCTGGTACCCAAACTGCCAATGCTTTTGATGTTAAAGTCAAAAGGCGTCTTAATGTAACACCCGTGATGCCTACGACAAGCTCAGACTTACTAAGGATGAAAGATACAGGACATATTCATGGGGAAATGCAAGCCTGGAAGACATGGGGGAAAGGCAGACCAAAGGAAGAGAAGAGTATGCAGAGAGCCACCCCAAGAAATAATATTTGGGTTTTAAAGCTTATACCAGATCAAACAATGAAGTACAGAAGATTCTAAGAGAAACCAAAAGAAATATCACATGACTTTCAATAGCTCTGTCAAGAGCAAGAAGATAGAGAAGGAATAGGACAACGGTCTCTTGGATCTGAATAAGTAATGCTGACACATGTCAGAGAAAACTCAGCTTGGCTTAATCTCTTTATGTTTTCATGTTCTCTGTCAAGGAAAAAGAAGAGCCTAGTTAGAACTGGATGTCCCAGGCAAGTCTCCTTGAGTTGAAAGAACCTACCCAGGCTGGCTAAGAACAGGTGGTTACAGGAATACTACAACAAATGTCACAAAATTGAAGGAGTGGAAACGAAACACAGCCAGATCTTAGGAAACTAGGGACATGGCTAACCAAAAGGAGCGCTCTCTCCAGGTATTAGGGAAAAGTGTCTTATTCAGCGGTTTCAACCTGTTGGACCCAACTCTCTCTTTTTATAGAAAATATTTCTACAACATCTGTTTTCTTTCTCTCTTTTTTGAGACTCTTATTCATTTGACAGAGAGAGACACAGCGAGGGAGAGAACACAAGCAGGGGGAGTGGAAGAGGGAGAAGCAGGCTCTCTGCTGAGCAGGGAGCCTGATGCAGGGCTCAAACCCAGGATTCTGGGATCATGACCTGAGCCGAAGGCAGATGCTTAATGACTGAGCCACCCAGGTGCCCCTGCAACATCTGTTTTCTTATCTTAAAATGAACTTCACAGGAATTCAGGAGGCGCACAGAAAGAATGGCTCTTTGCTGTACCATGATAATCTGGGCCCTCAACGGGGAGGACTCCTGATGGCCGACCCCTGGAACAGCCGAAGCTGGAAGAGTCCCTCTTGAGATTGTTATACTTCACTCACTTGCCTGGACCTGTGTCAAGAGGTCAAGGACTGGACTGCCTACAGGGGGTAATCCAACTTGGTGATCTCAGGGTGTTCAGACTTCGTACATGGCAATCAGGGCTTGAAGGACCAGTGTCCCAGGAGTGCCATGCGGTCCTTTACAACTTAGCCTTGAAAGTCACGCTGCACCATTTCTGCCATACTCTTGATCAAAGCAGTCATACACGATGGGGGTAGAAAGTGGGGAGGGTATGAGTATAGAGATCCCACTTGTGGATGGGAAGAGCATATGAGAATTGCAGCTGTGTTTAGAACCACTATGGTGACTGACTCAGCAAATTTCCAACAGAGCAAACTGTGGCCCTTCTTTGGCTTACATAGTAGAAGCTTTCCTGGAAAATTCAGTGTGTGTTAAGACCTTGTGAATGACATGTTTGTGTATATGTAACGTGTAGTTAGATTCTAGGCTTGAGCTTTATAGACATTGTCTAGCAGGAGTTTTGAAAGTCCCGTGGGACACAGGATGCTTCTTGGTTATACATAATACTGCTGTACATTAAAGGATGCTGAGTATGCTTGGCCTTTGCCCACTAAATTCCAGTACTGCCTGTCATTGTCTCTCCCTTACAGACCAGTTCCCTCTGCTTATGCAGTGCATTGCTTGGAGATCAAAATGGAGATCTCAGCCATGCATCTCTAAGCCATTTAGCTTCTCTCTTCTACTCAGCTGGGTGATGGTGAAGGTGTTGATATTGGTGATAATGGTGATGGTGATGATGATCTTGATATTGATGATAGTGGTGATGGTGATGATGGTGATGATGACAATCTTGATATTGGCTATGATGGTGATGATGTCGATGACAATGGAACCAGTGGCTCACATTACCAAGTACCCATGTTTTGCCAGGGATTATGTTATGCACCATCTCCCCGTACACTGACTGCAACCAAAAGAGCAAGTATCACTGTCTTCATTTTTCACTTGCGGAAACTGAGGCTGATAGAGTTTAAGTAATTTGCTCAAGATCACAAAGCAAGAAATTGGAGAACCAAGGAGTTCAATTTTTCTCCCAGGCCTTTGGACAGCTTCAGATGACATTGTGACTCCATCCGATTAGCTTTGGCTAAGGGGAGAAAAGTAGTGTTGTGTATGTCACTGGGAACATTTCCCTCTGAAGAGGGCTGTGGGTGGGTAGGCACCATGATCAGTATCTCCAGTACGATGAACAATAGGAAATTAAAGCTCAAAATAGATGTGGAAATTGTAAAGGGACATTATTAGCCTGCTCTACTGGCCCAGATGAATTACCTCCCAAACTCTGAGAGAAGATGGTAGAATCATTGCCAATAATCTTTGGGAATACTGGGGAGCAAAGTGAACATAGGTCTAATATTGAACAAAAGGAAGAGTGTGGAGCCTTTAAACTTCAGCTGGATGCAAAATTCTAGATCATATAATGAGAAGGGAGACAATCTAGATACCCGATGGCCTATTCATTGTTACCTGGAGAGGTATCTGCACATTTTTCAACCATTAGGGAGACCAGTTGTCCCTACCTTGACCACCCTCCTTGTCTCTACTGGTCCACATTCCCAGAACTGTACTCAGGATATTATCCATGTGACTCACAGAACCACTCAGTTACATCCAATGAAAGCACTTTGAAGATCTGTGACTCAACTGAAGAAAACCCTAAGCATTAGAAATGTTTAAGGTACCCACACATCTGCTAATGAATTCCCTTCATTTAGCAAGAAAATAGTTCAAAACTCTATTTGTATGATCTTTAAAAATGGTAAAAATAAAATTGCACCATGAACTGTAAAAGACAAGAAAGAAAAATAGCTTGCCATTCCGTAATTTAATTACAACCAACTGATTTTCTCTCTTCTTAGCTTTAAAAAAAACCACACACACACACACACACACACAAACAAAGAACAAATTTATAATATAAATGTTTTTTTGGCACATAACATATCTTGCTTTAACATTGCATATATGTTTTATAAAAGTGTGTTTATAAAAGCCTCTGAGTGCTTCTTGGAAATATAACAGCATTTTTAGAAAGAAGTGTTATTGAGGTGGTGGTCTCCAAATTAAAAAACAACAGCCTGAATATAACATATTTTATGCCCATATAACATATTTTATGTAAAAATATGGTCATATTGGTGGGGGGAAATGCAAAAGATGAACAGATGTAAAGAAAATTCATATTCCTGTTTGCTTTCAGACCATCAATTGTATGGCAAACAATGTCTCTAATGTTTTGTTTTCCTTGAATTGTATTTTCACAACATACATGATATTCACACAAGTGCCCTTGTATGGTGTCCTTCATCACATCTCAGTAGTCGTTTGGACCTTTTCAGGACCCAAGCCTTGGACCGAAATCAAGCACTCGAGGTACACCAACCTTAGTTTCTGGGATTTCCTGCCCAGGGGAAGCTAGTGTCATTATTTAAGAAATGTCCATCCAGGAAGATGTTCTGAAAAATGGAGTATCTCTCCAAGGAGCATCAGATTCCTATGGATGCAGAAGGACCACTTTGGTCCATCTGGTCCATCAACCTGCCTCCAGCAGAGCTGGATGCAAACTGCCCCATGCAAGTGAGTGGGTTTCCTAAATTCTTTCCTGCTCTGTTCTTCTTCTAGACCAACAATGTCCGTCACGCAATGATAGAACAATTTGGTAATTAGCATCCCTACTAAATTCATGGGGATTTTGGATACTTGAGGTATGACTATTATGACCAAAGAATTGACTTTTCAATTTTAACTGATTTAAATGTAAATAGGCTCATGTAACTAGTAGCTACTTATATTGACCTATTAGCCATGCAGTTCTAGAAATTTTGCAAAAAAAATGTGAACAAAACCAACCACTCCCCCTCCCCAAAGCCCCACAAAAACACATACCAAAAAACAGAGGTGAATATAATCAGAGTTCAGTCTGAGTTGAATAAAACTTCTAGGATTACTTGGAAAGTTGCCCTTTATGAGAAACTAGTAACACTTGAAATAAACTCTGTCATTTATTAGGTACCGTCTAGGGACCAGGCAAGGAGCTAAAAAGCTTTGGCAGTGTTATTTTATTTTATTATTTTATTTAACCCTCATAATATCCTTATGAGGTAAGTATTATTGTCTGTACCCACTTTTTTTTATTTTCAGATAAAAAAAATCCCAAAACCCGTGGCTTAGAAAGATTAAGACCACAGCTTGTTCTTGGCAAAGGGAGGCTTTGAACTCAAGCCTGAGCCTGGTGCCTGTGTGTCGTGTTTCATATTCTTCTTAAATGCCTTGTCAGAATTCACACTTCCTTCTAACTAGAAATTCAAAAGGCCCCACTGGTCGGATAAAACAAAATATTTTTCTGGAAAGTGCCATTTCCATATGAGACTGTCTTTTAAGATTCTAGGTTCTGTCTTAGGTGACCCTAAGACACTGAATTTGTAACGGCCTGAAATGTCTACTAGCCCCTTGGTTGTCCACCTTTCCTAGTCCAAAAGTTATAAAAATAATCCATGGCCTTCTGAGGTGCTAGAAAATATTGCCTTTGCATTTTGTCTCATCGCATGACAGTCCAATTTAGTGGTATATCACCAGCTGTGGCCTCAAAGATGTTTCATGCATAAAGAACTTATACTAGTAACTAGCAGACTAGTTACATTATCATTATCAGACTAGTTACATTATCTGTTTTGTCATCAGTAAAATGGGCATAATAGTAATTCCCACATCAGGAGTGCCTTTCTGGGGATCAGTGAAAGAGTGTATTTGAAGTGTTTAGCCTGGTGCCTGTATAAAGCAAGGGTTTGGTGAATGTTAAGGCTAGTGTTATTATTATTACTCTGTACCCACTTCAGTTCATGCTGAAATTGTTAATTTCTTACCTGATTTTTACTATGAGGGAAAAGAGAAAATGGCCTCTCTTTTATGCATGGATCGAAGCATATGGATCGAAACCAACAAGATGACTTATCAAATGACTTTTTCTCCCTCCTGAGAGGCAGATACAATCAACCTGGCACCTGAATTGCTGGTTAGTCTATAATGGGGGAAAACCCTGAGAAAATGCTCTTTTCCCTTGCAATTAACAAAATGCACACAGAAGAGAAGACTCTTTCTGAGATTTTTTTCTCCCCAAGCATGGCTTAGATTCTTGGCTATTTAATACTTATCTTTGGCTTGTGACTGTCTATGCTGCTCTGATACGGAAAATATAAAGAAAGGTCACATAGTAAGTTAGAAACAGCCTATGGCAGAAGCAAAAAGCCTGGGTCTGACTCCCAACTCTGGTCTCATACAAATTACTTGAATTCTCATTCGATCCCCTTGTGAGATGAATTTAAACTCTGAGAATTCTCACACATTACCTGGTTATAACGCTGGCTTTCAGTGTCCAGTGCCCTAACCATGACCTAGAAACTACTTTATCAACAGTTACATCTGGGCGAGTTTAAGGTGATGCTAGCTGCTATAATAGATAATGTTCCAAATCGGACTGGCTTAGCATGGCAAGACTATATTTCTCATGCACGTAAATTCTGAGCAGATGCCCCTGATGAGTGGAGAACTCCCCTCCAAGTGGTGACTCAGGGATCCAGGCTCCTCTTGTCTTGTGATCTTGCAGTCATCAGTACACGCTACAAGGTTGCCAGCTTAGGGGGTCTGGAGGCTGGCTTGTGGAGGTTAGGCGGACTGGGCCTGGGAGCGGCATAGACTGCGTCCACTCACATTCTCTTTGGTAGAAGTCAGGCTCACCAGCACATCTAACCGCAAGGGAGACTGGGAAGATAGTCTGGCTGGGTGCTCAGGAGGAAGAGGTCATGAGTGTGGTAAACATCTTCTCATTCGTGTTAGAGGATTGGTACTGACGCACAAGATGTCCCCTATTACAGTCAAAAGCAGTGAAACTTGAAGTTTTAGATAGCTGGGTGGCTGGGTGTATGTGTGTCAATGGGGGGCTTGGGGACATGACATTTCTGTTAACTTTTTGAAATATTGAAAATAGCTCGTGAATTATTTTCTCATTCCTCTAGATTCTGAGGTCTCAGCTTCTTGCCAAAGCATGGGGAAGCCCCATTCCCCTGTTGCTAGTACCTGGTACCAAGGACACAAAGACCCTACCCCACTTTCTGGGTTCTTAGGGATTTAGAGGGGAAGACTTGAGCTCCCCCTAGAGGCCAGCAAGGTCCCTTCCATTTCTGGACGGGCTGGCCTTCTTTGAGCTTGTTGCTATGCAGTGCCTTATCCTAGTTGATATAAGGCTTAGATACAAGGGTCCCTTAGCTATTGCAAGATGTAAAGCATTTCTCTCCAGCCGAGAGGAGTGTTGCATATCCTTCCAATTTTCTTGTGTCTTCCTGCCAGATTTTCTTCACTGCTGTTTGACTTTTTTCTCGTATAATTACTGTTTTTATTAATTTACTTTCATAGTACATCTAGTTTCAAGAAAATGAGTATTTTAAAATAAATAATATATGAATTTCTCAAGATTCATATCAATTGCAAGGAAAAGCTGGGTAACGAGACAATGATATCACATGCAGATGTGTTCGCCATTGTTAAGGTAAAGAATTTTTATTAAAAAAAATAAAGGAAAAAGAATGAGGTTTCTTTCATATTTGTAGTATTTTCCTTTTTTCCTATAATTTTAACAGCATTGCCCAAATTTTCTTTTTTTTTTTTTTTTTTTTTTAAGATTTTATTTATTTGAGAGGGAGAGAGGGAGAGAGCACGAGCAGGGGGAGTGGCAGAGGGAGAAGCAGGTTCCCCACAGAGCACGGAGCCTGATGTGGGCTCAATCCTAGAATCCTGGGACCATGATCTAAGCTGAAGGCAGACCTCAACCATCTGAGCCATCCAGGCTCCCCAGCATTACCTGAGTTTTGAGGGCGCTAGTAAGCAGCAGACGGTAGTGACCTTTGCGGTGACACCTGCATTCCGCAAGACCACTTCTCTGGGTCTCAGGAGTCTCCTGTGTAAGATGACAACGGTTGCACCTGGTTACTAAATTCTACACTGACTGTGCTGAAGATGAGAAGTCAGTTATAAAGCATATGACAGAAGTTCCTGGCACGTGGTGGTGGCTTCCTCGCCCTTCTTACGTGACTCATAGAACTGCAAAGCCCCAATAAGCTGATTCTCTGCCTTCAAAGTTTTTCCAGTCCAGTAGAGGACCCAGAGGCAGGAACCTCAGTCCTGTTGGCAGCGTTCTTAACAATACAGATGCATAGCCATTTGCCCAGCTTCCATGCTTCTGAAATGACTGATCAGAAAGCCTTCATGGGGTGTCTTTTGTATGCAGATTCCTTCCCCACTTGCTCTGCCAAAATAGAAAATAAATTAAAGACATGGTTCCTGACCTTCTGGATCCTCAAAGGCACTCATAGGTGAAGAGTGTTTGAGAAAATGCCTAAGTAATTTACAAATTGAACTTGAAGAGCTGGGTGGGGGATAGGGGAAGGAGATGTGGGCGGCGCATGGAGAGCAAGTAAGGAACGTGTTGGGATAAAGCTTCCTGGACCAAACAAAGTTCATGCCAGACTCGGAAGGTGATAGATGTGAATTCGTGTCCCTAAAAGAGTTTCTAAAAAGAGTGCTCACATTCCCTTCCAGCAAGCCAGTTTGGCGGTGTGTTATTTAGAGGCTTTAAAGTGGAAATCTGTTCTGTGGAAGGAGTCCTCACGATGGACAAACTCCATTGCTGGTGGGATTATGAAATGGGCCAGCCGCTTTAGAAAATAGCTGGGCAGTTCCTCAAAATGTTGAACACGTAGTTACACCTAAGTGAAACTCAACATGCCCACGCTGAATTTGTGTACAAATGTTCGTAGCAGCATTATTCCTAGTAGCCCCAAAGTGGAAGCATGCCAGCGTTTCCATCAGTTGATGAGTGGATAAATCATGCATGTTATTTGTGCAGTGGAATATTATTTGACCAGAAAAAGGAACAGGGTAGTAGAACACAGATGAGCCTTGAAAACACCAAATTAAGTAAAAGAAGGCAATCACAAAAGGCCACATAGTATATGATTCCATTCCAGGGTAGGCAAGTCAACAGAGACAGAAAGCAGACAGTGTCTGCTAGGGGGTCGGAAATGGGGGGCATGGGGAGTTTTTGCTAATGGGGGATGATAAAAATGTTCTAAAATCAGATGATGGGGATTGGCAGACAACTCTGTGACTATACTGAAAACTTCTGAAGTGTATACTTTACAAGGGTGAATTTTATGGTATATGAATTATACATCAATAAAGCTGTTATAAAAAATAGGAAGTTTTATGCACAGAGTCATGCCTTTTTTCCCTGAGGGTGAAAAATTGGAAACAATCTAAATGTCAACCACAAATGAAACAAGAAAATGATATGGCCACTGGAGGGACTCTTAGCCATCCATTTAAAGGATTTTATAACTCAATGCAAGAGTCCCTTCTGGCTTTAATCCTGAAGATAGCCCACTTCACAGTGACCCCATCTCTTTCTGAGCACCTCTCCACTCACTCACAGGGACAGCTTTTGGGGTTTTACTTTGTTTTGGTTTGTTTTAGTTCTGGTTTCCTTCCCAAGCTACCTGGGACGATCTCTTCAGTGAGCAAAACTCTACCACCATTGCTGTTCTACCTGTGGGAGAAAAGATATCCATGTAGTACTATCCTAAAAAGTAACACAGAACCTCCCCCCTTAATTTTCCAGTATACTGCGGTGTATTTGTTTGCTGGGGGCGCTGGGACAACCGGGGGGCTTAACCAACTGGAATTTATTGTCTCACAGTCGGGAGGCTGGAAATCCAAGATCAAAGTGTCAGCCGCGTTGGTTTCTTGAGGCCCGTGTCCTTGGGTTCCAGGTGGCTGTCCTCTCCCTGTGTCTTTGTCGTCAAATGGTCCTACCTCTGTGTCTCCATGTCCCTCTTCTGACAAAGACACTATTCATGTTAGAGCAGGGCCTCCCCCAATGACCTCATTGTACCTTAATCGCCTCTTTAAAGACTCTGACTCCAAATATAGCCACATTCTCTGATCCTAGATCAAAATTCAGCATCTTCCACATGTGAATTTTGGGAGAACACAGTTCAGCCCATAATAAGCGGAGACAGAAATCCCACTTTAGCAAGATCATTTGGGGAGTACCTAGGTGGCTCAGTCGGTTAAATGTCCGACTCTTGATTTCGTCTCAGGTCATGCATAATCTCAAGATTGTGAGATCAAACTCTGTGCTGGGCATGGAGCCTACTGGAGATTCTGTCCCTCTCCTATTTCCCCTCCCCGAGTCCCTCTCTTAAAAAAAAAAAAAAAAGATAATTTATTTAAAATGTAGGGGAAATGGGCAGAAAGTACTACAAAGGTGATCATTTGCTCCTCCCACCCTGGCTCACACCAGTCCGAGGACTTTTAAGCTCTAGCTCCCTCCCCAGTTCCATTTTGCTTTTGTGAGGGTTTATTGGGGGAAGGGAGGTACAGAGAGCCTGCAGTATCACTGAAGAGTTCAGGTCTTTCCATGCCTAAGAATAAAGGCCCCACTGACTCCCAGAACCCAAAAGAGAAGGGATGGTTTCCCCCTTCTTCCTAGTCTAGATCTGTCACCTCAGTCTTTCCTGTCTGCGTGAGGACTGACCTCTAGAGAAAATAACTAGGAGGAGATTATCTGTCCGCTCCCTCCCACAAGGGTGTGGCTGCCCTCAATTCATTCCCCCAGATATAGGTTGCTTGAGGCATTGGATGAAAACCCTGGCAGCTTCATCTAGCCCCAGGCACTTTTCATGGAGGGCTCAAGTTTGGGGCTAGCCCCACCCACTGTGGTATTTTATAATGAGTAGATATTGACACAAGGCGTGTTACTGAAATGAAGTGAAGGAAACAAAATAAGCAATCACATATAAACAGCAAAAGTAAACTAATCTATGCCGGGGGTTATGTCTGAATTAAAAACACCGACGGTTGTCAGAAGATACTTTCTTTTATCTTGCACTGTTTTTCTCGTAAATAAATACTGAGTGGGTTCCTCTTTAAAGTTCATTTTTAGGGAGAGCAGGTGGAGATGAAATACGTTTGAAGAGAGCCGGAGACCTTTAACGTCTCGCTCACTGATACTTAGGAGTTATTCCTTCTCCTAAAGTGAAAAGTGGGTTCGGGAGAGAAGAAACACAGAGGAGGAAAACGTTAATGAATCTCTGGATTGTTCTGGACGGAAGAGCCAGCATATTTTCCCATTAACATGATCATTACTGGCCGAGGAGCCAGCGAGGCCCAGAGAGCCCCTGAGTACCAATTGCTTGGGAAACTAATTGCAAGGAGCTCTGACCTTTTGCTTTAAATCATCTGTAAGTCCCAGGAAATCATTCCAGGCATCCACCGGTCCTTGGCCCCTTTCATTTCCAAATCCATGTTGAGAGCTCAGTTTGCAGAAACTCGTCTCTGAATATCTTTAATTTAGTGATGCCCTTTTCCTGGCAGTGAGCGAGAATACTCTGTTACCATCCAGTTGGTGTATTACAGCCATTGATGTAATCAGCAGAATAATTCAAGCGGATAATCCAATCCACAAACATGTATTAAGTACCTACTGAATGTGAGGCCATGGGGCCATGAAGAAGAATGCCACGCCCTGGGCTTCCCACTACGCTCCTGGTAGCTCACGCACTGTGAGAGACCACGAGCTGTATGGGGTCTGTGAGAACATCAGTGATGAGGTCAGGAAACCCGGATAGGGCCCCAGCCGCCCCATACAGGCTACGCACGCCCCGGGCTGTGGGAATGGATTCTTCCCCAAAGAGTTCTGTTTATTGTTGTTGTTCTTCCAACTTACAACGTTGGATACTGAGCTCATTAATTTTTGGCCTTCCTTCTTTTCTAAACATGCAAAATTAAGGCTCAGCAGCTCTCTTTAGCTGCCTCCATATTTTTCTTAAATGCTATTTTTAGCAGCTTTTTTGAGATGGAATTCACATGCCATGTAGTGGACCCATTTAAAGCATTCAGTTCCGTGTCCTCTGTGTCCCTAGAGTTAGGCAGGCATCACCACCCTCGAGAGAGCACCTGCCTCCGAAGGTCCTTTTGAGGATGAAATGCGATGATGTGTCCAAAGCATTAGGCTCCGGGCAGGACACCTTGCAGACACTTTCCTGCTGGTGGTTTTTCTTGCTGCTGCGGTTGGGGCTGGGGTCAGTGTCACGGGAGGCAGAAAGGACAAGGTGACCCAGCCAAACTCGAGGGGAAAGGAGCATGGGGGCCCCCCTGCCTGGGTATCCTTACCAGATGGGAGAGACAGGCTGTCCTTCTTCACAGCTAGCGGATGATTTTCCAGCTCCAATACCAAGCCAACGAACGTGACTCGACGGGAGCCATTTGGGACTGATTTGCATGGGTTAAATTCAAAACTGCATATTATTAGGCCTGGCCGTCACACGCCGATATGTTAACAAACAAACAAACAAACAATAACACACTTCTGAGAGCAACAATCAGGAAGCTAAATTTAGTTCCTCTTAGCCCTTCCGGCTGGAGCCCACAAGGGGCCAGACATCCCTCTGGATGCCTCTCGTTTTCGAAAGCGCTCCAGCTGGCCCGCGAGGGGACCAGCCAAGTGCAGCAGGGGCCTCTCATACCAAGCGGAGGAGGCTCAGAAGTATGCAGTCCTGGGGTAGGGGAAGGGAAGGGTAGGGGATCTGGACTCTCCCAACTTCAGCGTTATTTTTCGAGTGTTTGCATGCATCTGCATCCCCGGTACAAACAGCACTCCTGCATCTGTTACCCTGGGCGGAGGACCGGCGTGTACTGCAGGCTGACCCTTTGCTTTCGAATGGCCAGCGGGCCCCTGAAGCGGTCACCTCTCCCTGTGCCCAGGTAGGTGAGGGCTCTGGGATTCCAACTGCTTTCGTGTTGGATGAAGACTTTGGCTGTGATTTCATAGATTCTCTTGGAATTTCAAATTAATGGTTCTATCTCTCTTTCTCTGGGGCCGAATTGCTGAACTGTGTGTTCTCCAATACAAAAAAAAAAATTTTTTTTAACAAAGCCAAAAACTCCCTCTTTTCAGTAAATCATGCTTTTGTTTCCCACTTCAATCAGTACAGCAATCAGTCATATGCTTTAATGGACAAGGACAAGCAGAGATAATACCTTGACTCTAGTTTTCCACAAATTAGGGGGCTCCTGGGGGAGCTCCGTTGGTGAAGCATCTGCCTTTGGCTCAGGTCATGAACCCAGGGTCCTGAGATCGAGCCCCGCACTGGGCTCCCTGCTCAGTGGGGAGTTTTTTCCACGTCCATGCCAGCTCTCTGAACACTCAGAGCTCAGGAACCGGAAATCTAAAAAGAAAACTAAGCCGTTCAAATTGACTGTTTTTTCTTGGTGGTGAATTAGAAACATCAGTGAGGGCGCTTGAGACCGCCTGAGGGTGATTTGCCCCCTCCAGGATGTTTGCCTGGAGGTGGGGTGGGTGCTCTGGCACTGGGGGTGGGCGCAGGACCCGGGCCCTGCCAAGCAAGGTACGTGCTCGGCCTGCCCTCAACGCCCCCCTCCCTCCAGCAGAAAATGCTCAGGCCCCAGATGGCTAAGGTGCTCAGGCTGAGGCCGGATTGTGTGTGTGCCGGAGGCGACAGCCGTGGAGGTCTGGGCTGGGGCTGTGGTTGGCGGCTTGTCCTCCTCGCCTGATGAGAGCCGGGCTCGCAGACGGGCTCGCAGCATGGCCCTGATCGCAGCGCGTGCTGCGAGTGGGAGAGGCCTGGGCCCGAGGGCAAGGTGGGAGGCGTGGATCCTCAGTATTCCAGAGGCAGGGTACCAGCCCCACCCTCTGCTTTCACCCGGCAGCCGACACGGGGGGCCCTGCTTGGCTCCTCTTTCTGTTCCTCCTGGGTATGCAGGGAGGGATGATGATATGTGCCAGGTCCAGAGAGCCCCCCGCGAAGAAGGAGCTAGGCTTCGGAAGCCCCCCAAGAACCCCACTACTGCTGCATTAACACCCATGAACGCGGCTACCATGGAAGGCTGTCATTCTACTACTTGGAGATCCATCTTTTTGTGCCTGTCTCGGGGGTCTCGGAATCCTTCCTGGACACACACGTTGTGTGTCATCTTGTT
The DNA here is from genome assembly GCA_028533885.1 of Nasua narica. Taxonomy (NCBI): domain Eukaryota; kingdom Metazoa; phylum Chordata; class Mammalia; order Carnivora; family Procyonidae; genus Nasua; species Nasua narica. The sequence goes on along the minus strand of JAPYYJ010000273.1, from coordinate 6,120 downwards.
CTGTCTCTGTCTATACCAGGTTATGGAATCTCATTTTGCTGGAGCCAGCTTTGTGGGATTCAGGAGTAAGGCTCTGTGTTTGTTTTCCGAGACGCATTCTGTGGGCAGATCTCCTATGGATTCCCACTTGATGAGTTCACATCCCTATTCCACCAAGATGGAGGGTATGACCAGCAGCAAAAATGTGTTTAAACTTCTCTGAGCCCTCATTGTCTCATCTATAAAGTGGGGATCACAATGGTACCCTCTCTATAATGTGGGTATGGAAGTTAAATGAAATCATAAACATCAGATGTTCCTGGCTACTTGGAGGAGGAGACAGAGGACATGATATTGGGTCCTGTCACGCTCTTCATTTTGTTGACTGCCCCAGCAGCCTCGAACTGGGGGATCTCTTTTCCCCCTCATTTGGCAGATGCAGAAAGCAACACCCAGAGAGGTCGCTTGTCTAGGAAATGAAGAACCAAGACTCTGGTTTCTATCTCTTCGAAAGTGTAAATGCCATATGATCCAGCAATCCCACCCCTGGGCATCCGTCCAAAAGAATTGAAATCAGGATCTCAAAGAGAAATCTGCACTCCCATGTTTATTACAGTATTATTCACAATAGCCATGATATAGTAATGAGCTGTGTCTATCAGCAGATGAATGGATAAAGAAAATGTGGTGCACACGGTAGAATATTATTCAGCCTTGAAAAGAAGAAAATCCTGCCATTTGAGACAACGTGAATGAACCTGAAGGTCATTACACTAAGTGAAATAAGGTGATCACAGAAGGGCAAATCCTGCATAATTTCACCTATAGGAAGTATCTAGAATAGCCAAACTTATAGAAGCAGAGAATCCAACAGTAGTTGGCAAGGGCTGGGAGAGGAGGAAATGGGGAGTTTTGTTCAATGAATATGAAGTCTCAGTAATACAAGGTAAGTTCTAGAGTCAACGCAGTGCCTAGAGTTGACAGTTTCTATTATACACTTCAAAATTTAAGAGGGTAGGTCTCATGTTAAGTGTTGTTGCCACAGAAAAACAAAAGCAAAACAAAGCAAAAAAGCCAAAAGGCATACAAGGAAACTCTGGGAGGTGTTGAATGGGTCTCTTACCCTGACTGTGGGGACAGCATCATGGGTGCCTACAGATGTCCAAACTCGTCAAATTGTGCACATGTACAATTCTTTGTATATCAGCCATGCCTCAAGAAGGCTGCTAAGAAAAAGAGCGACAAGGTGGCCCTTCCCTCCCTTGGCTTCAAGGACACTGGGAGTCCTGGCTGCCCTCCCTGGGCCCCCTCAGCAGTGACAGTGTCTCGCTTACTATCCTGAAAAGCCCATGTTGTCTCTTCTGGGTTATAGGACAGAAGGCAGCTCTTAAATGCACGATGTATTTGGGAGACAGAGCAGATAGAGTATAGTATTAATAAATGTTAATGAAGGTAGTTAGCGCTCATTTCTTCACCAAATCATTCTTGCACGTCTACTGTGAGCCAGTGATTGGGCTGCCCCTTCCTGTGCTCTAACTCACCGAATCCTTCCCACGTGTGTGTGTGCACACGTGCACACGTGTGTGCTGGGGGGAATGGGTCTTGCCATTCTTCCCATGTTACAGGTGAGGAAAGAGAGGCTCAGAGACAGACTTGATCAAGACCATAATGGATGGGTGGGGGAGGGGGGTGCTTTAGAAGCAGGAAAGAAGGAAAGTGGGCTGTGAAAGACTTTGGGTTCCTGGCAAATGTCAGAAAATAGAACTTGCTTTTCTTAACACCAGTCTTTTAAAAGTAATTCAACTTTTTGAAAGTACTGTGTGATATTTGCTTTTAGTTTCCATCCCTCCCAAACCCCTGCCTCTGAAGTGTGCCAGACCTTCCTTACTTGTGGACGACGGTTGGAAATCTTACACAAAGCAGCTGCAAGGAGGCCCCACAATTGTTTGCACAAACCATTTGTCTAATTCGACTCTGCCCTATTTTCTGACCTGTTACTGCATGAAGTATCGTCTTAATGATGTTTTCCAGAAACTGTGGCCTGAGCCCATAGTTTCCTTTGGCCAAAATGCTCCAATTTTCCCTGAAGGTACGTCATATTCCTGCACTTAAAATTAATCTTCAATAGTGGAGAAGGAAATGTACCCAGAGATTGTAGACTTTCCAACCAAGAAGAGAATTGCACAGATAAACAGATAATGCCTCCGTTTATAGCTGCCACTGGTGGAAAATGGTTGACAGACGGAAGAAACATGGAAACCAGCATATGAACTAAGAGGCCGAACTCAGGTTTTCTGAAGTTCTCTGAGGGAAAGCCATCCCAGCCAGTGGAGTGAAGAACTTCCGTGAGAATTGCTTTCCAGCATATGTGATCACCATTCAAGGAGAAAAGAAAAAGAACCCTGAAAAAACAGAACCCCAAGGGGGAAAAAACATGGAAAACATTTTTGTGTTTATTCAAACAAAAAGTATTTACTAAGTGCCCACTTTGTGCCAGCTGGGACTAAATATAACATTGAACAAAAGAGACTAAGTCCCCGCCCTTGTGGGGCTTATATTTGGGTGGGGAGATGTTCCCTCATCTTAGAAATTAAGGCATACTATTTCAAGGGTGACTAGACCTAAAAGGATAACTAGCAACCCACAGGTGTGTGTCAGGTGCTGACCAGATACAGCTGAGGCATGAGGCTGGCTTGACCTTTGACCTGATGCTCGTTCACATTATCCCCAGTCCCTGCCATCTCTGTCTGGAACCTGCCTCCTCTGGCCATCTCACCGTCACACATCCTTTCTGTACCAGACCTTCCCAGTGCAGAAGACAAGCCTTTTCTCTCCACTTCCCAAAACAAATACACAAAAAACCATCCACACAAAGGAGCAAAATAAAGCAAAAGAATCCCTCACAGAACGTGTTTATGTATGTCAGACTTTTCTGATGAATCGGAAGGCCCCTTGACAGCAGCATGTGGCCGACAGCCCCAAACTGGACATCGGCCCCAAGTCCTCCAGGCACACCCCCTACCGTGGGCCTCCTGCCTCAGTGATCAAGAAACATCCCTCCTGCCCTCCTCCATCCCATCCCTCTCCTGCCAAATGGCCAGCACACATACACTCTGCGTTTGGTTTCCATCTAGTTCTCCTTTGTTTGAAATCATGTCTCTTCTTGAGCTCTCTCCAGAGATTCAGCCTCATTCCCATTTCGTGGACAGCAAATCGGCCCTATTTCCTCTCACCACACCTGCGCACACCTGCCCAGTCAGTGAGATGCTCGCGGACCTGCGGATTCCTGAGCAGGCCCTGCCCTTTCCCTCAGGCAGACGATAAACTCTCCTTCATTTATCTTTTCCTCCACGCTCTGGGAGGAGGAGGAGGAGAAGAGAATGGAGGGACTTATAGTAACATTGACAAGAAACAAATTCTGCTCCTTCATCGAGAACATCGCCGCAGTTAGGCTGGGTTCTAGCCGTGCGGAGTTTGTGCACCTCACCCTCGCTGCTCTCGGGGTGTAGGCAGGAGAGAAGGAAGCCTCAGACTCAGTGCTAGGACTTTGCAGGTAGTCAGAATACTGTATCGGCCACTTACGAATTTGCTAGGACGGTAGCTCTTACGTTAAGTATTCTTGCGATAATAAAAATAAACAAATAAATACATGAAAGAATCTGCCAGCTTTCTGGGCCAGTGTGTAAAGGAGCGTCCGTGGTTGTTGCTAGGGGCAACCCTCTTTATCTCTGTGTAAATTTAAGATAGCGTCTGCACTCCATGAGAAGGGAAAGGAGTCCCTCATCTCACTCTGGGAGGCGTGGGAAAAATGCGTAATCGTGCATGTTCTGAACGATGTGGGATACGGAGCCCTAACGTCCGGATGTGACAGAGGGTGGATGTCATTTGCCCTCGATCGCAAATCACATGGCCACACGTGGCCCAGGAGTCAGTCCAAGATGCACACACTCCCCAAGTTTGCGTTCAATCCATATTTGTTGTTAAAATAATGGAAAGAGCCATTACACAGAGAAAAAGAAGTGTAAAAAATCACCTGTGATGTAACCATTATGGGAAATGAGAGAACCCCTTGGGGTACATCCTTCCATTCCTTAGGCACTTCCTCTGGGCTTGAGACACTTGTGCATTCTGTTCCCTCTGCTGGGAGCATCTTTCCTCTAGGTCTTTGATTACCTGGCTTCTTCTCCTCATTCAGGTCGTGCTCAAATGACACTTCATTAGAAAAGCCACCTCCGGCCAACTTTATTTAAAGAAGCAACCTGCCTCCCTAGCCCCACAGGGACTCTAATCCATTATTTGGTTTCCCTACTGCATTATATATTTCACTATCTGAAATTACCTTCCTCATTTGTCCATTATCCAGCGATTTATTTGTCCAGTAACGATTTGTGAAGGCTTATTATGTGCCAAGCACTATTCTAGGTTCTGGAGACACAGCAGGGAACAAAACAGACCAAATTCCTGCCTTCCTGGAACTGACATTCTAATGGGAGGTAACAGACAGCCAACGAAGTGACTGTGTTTTATGGGATATAGAGAGGGTGGGAAGTGCATGAGGGAAATGGAAGCCAGGAAGGGAGTAGGGAATGTTGGTGTGAGGTGGTTGCAACTTTAAGCAGAGAGGTCAGGGAAGGTCTCACTGAAAAGGTGGTTTGGCGATAGGAATAGCATTCTGGGCAGAGAGAACAAGTGCAAAGGCCCTGAGGCAGAAGAAAGTGTCAAGAGGTTGATAGACAATCAAGAAGCCAGAGTGCCTGGAGCAGGGTGAGCAAGAGGAGGTGATATCAGATAAACAGGAAAGAAGAGGGTGAGCACAGAAGATGTAAGGCCTTATAAGGAAGGCGATGGAGATTTTGACTTTCATTCTGAGTGCGATGGGGTCAATTGGAGCATTTGAACAGAGGTGTGACACAATCTGGGTTATTTTAACAGGTGTGTTCTGGCTGCTGTGTTGAGAATGGGATGCAGGAATGCAAGGGCTGGAGACTGTTTAGGAGGCTCTGACCTCTACCCAGGCAAAAGGGGGTGGAGGTGGGGCATGTTGGTGGTACCTGTGCATACACACACACACACACACACACACACACACAGTTTTGCAATAGAATGAACTTGCATTCATGTCATCTGTTCTCTTCTTGTGCCCCTTACTTAATATGCCGTCCACATCTTTCCGTATCAATAAATATGGAATGAGATCAAATTTTAATGTGTTCGTATTATTCCCTTGCATGGATGTACCATAATTTATCTAGCCAGTCTTGAATTAAACACCTCGGCAGATGCACATTTTTTACTGTGATAAACAATCCTGTAGTGAGCGTTCTTGAACATACATCTCTGAATACTCACTTATCCAAGTATTTCTTGGAGATGGAGTCCTAGAAATAAAATCTTTGGGTCAAAGTCTATAAATGGCTGAAGACTTTGGATCCTTCTTGCCGAATTGCCTGGAAGGAAAGGTATACTAGACACAGTACCTTCCCACTGTGCCTGCCTCCTCACCTACCCCAATCCAGTATTATCACCATTTTTATTCTTTGCTAATCTGATAGATTAAAATATGGTATTTTGAGGGGCATGTGGGTTGCTCAGTCAGCTAAGCGTCTGCCTTTAGCTCAGGTCATGATATTGGGGTCCTGGAGTTGGAGCCCTGCCTATTGAGGAATCTGCCTCTCCCTTTCCCCTTCGGCCCTGCTCAGGCTCTCTCTCTAAAATAAATAAAATCTAAAAAATTGGTATTTTTGTTGTTATGTACTGCCACTTCATGGCTTTGCCCCTATATTATTTGGACTATTGGCCATTTTTTAAAATTAATTTTAAGAGCATTTATTTATCAAAGACATATTGTTCAAAAGCGTTGCAGATTTTTAAGGATTTTTTTCATAAAATCTTTTTTATTTTTTAGAAATTATGAGATCTCGTGTAATTGTAAAATATAGACACCTTATAAAAGATATAAAGAATAAGATAGAGCAAACTCCCATGTACCCATCCCCCAGGGTAAGGAATGAAGCATTTCCAATCCCTCCTTGGCGTGCCCCTTTCTTGCCCAGCCCAGCTAATCACTCTCCCGAATTTGAGGGTGATGATTCCCTGGCCGTTCTTCCTAGTTTTAGCTCATGCACATGACTTCCTAAACAA
>JAPYYJ010002729.1:0-12394 GCA_028533885.1 Nasua narica | reverse complement strand
AAGAATAAAACTGGACCATTTCCTTACACCACACACAAAAATAGACTCAAAATGGATCAAAGACCTCAATGTGAGACAAGACTCCATTAAAATCCTTGAGGAGAACACAGGCAACAACCTCTGACCTCAACCACAGCAACTTCTTTGTACAAACATCTGCAAAGTCAAGGGAAACAAGGGCAAAAATGAACCACTGGGACTTCATCAAGATCAAAAGCTTTTGCACAGCAAAGGAAATTGTCAACAAAACCAAAAGACAACTGACACAATGGGAGAAGATATTTGCAAATGACATATCAGATAAAGGGTTAGTATCCAAAATCTAAAAAGAACTTCTCAAACTCAACACTCAAAGAACAAATAATCGGATCAAGAAATGGGCAGAAAATTAAACAGACATTTCTGCAAAGAGGACATCCAAATGGCCAACAGACACATGAAAAAGTGTTCAACATCACTCAGCATCAGAGAAATAAAAATCAAAACCACAGTGAGATACCACCTCACACCAGTCAGAATGGCTAAAATTAGCAAGTCAGAGAATGACAGATGTTGGCGAGGATGCGGAGAAAGGGGAACCCTCCTACACTGTTGGTGGAAATGCAATCTGGTACAACCACTCTGGAAAACTGTATGGAGGTTCCTCAAAATGTTGAAAATAGAGCTACCCTACGACCCAGTAATTGCACTACTGGGTATTTACCCTCAAGATACAAATGTAGTGATCCGAAGGTTCACATGCACCCGATTGTTTATAACAGCAATGTCCACAATAGTCAAAGTATGGAAAGAACCTAGTTGTCCATCAACAGATGAATGGATAAAGAAGATGTGGTATATATATTCAATGGAATACTATGCAGCCATCAAGAGAAATGAAATCTTGCCATTTGCAACGACGTGGATGGAACTAGAGGGTATTATGCTAAGCGAAATAAGTCAGTCAGAGAAAGACAATTATCACATGATCACTCTGATATGAAGAATTTGAGGGGCAGGTTAGGGGGTTATGGGGAGGTGGGGAAGAGAAATGAAACAAGATGGGATGGGGAAGGAGACAAACCATAAGAGACTCCTAAACTCATGAAACAAACTAAGGGTTGCTGGGAGGTGGGGGGGTAGGAATATGGCAAATGCCGTGAAATGTGTAAGCCTGATGATTCACAGACATGTACCCTGGGGCAAATAATTCATTATATGTTAATAAAAAATTAAAAAAAAATTATTGATTAAGTAAAAAGAGACTCTTATTTTAAAAGAATATTTACTAAAGGTGATTATTTTCTGATGTTATGCTTATTGTTCCAATGCAGGGTACTATTTATACTCTTTGGACTGTATTGAGAATTTTTATTAATCCTTTTTCAGAAAAAGAACTAACCCCCCCTTTTTTAATTTTAATTTTTTATTAACATATAATGTATTATTTGCCCCAGGGTACATGTCTGTGAATCATCAGGCTTAAATTTTTTACAGCACTTACCATAGCACATACCCTCCCCAACGTCCATAACCCAGTGACCCTATCCTTACCTCCCCTACCCCTCAGTCACCCTCAGTTTGTTTCATGAGCGGAGTCTCTTACAGTTTGTCTCCTTCCAGATCCCATCTTATATCATTTCCCTCTCCCGTCCCCATGACCCCCTGCCTTGCCTCTCAAATTCTTCATATCAGAGAGATCATATGATATTTGTCTTTCTTTGACTGACTTATTTCACTTAGCATAATACCCTCTAGTTCCATCCACGTCGTTGCAAATGCCAAGATTTTGTTTCTCTTGATGGCTGCATAGTATTCCATTGTATATATATACCACATCTTCTTTATTCATTCATCTGTTGATGGACATCTAGGTTCTTTCCATAGTTTGGCTTTTGTGGACATTACTCCTATAAACATTTGAGTGCATGTGCCCCTTTGGATCACTACATTTGTATCTTTAGGGTAAATGCCCAGTAGCAAGATTGCTGGGTCGTAGGGTAACTCCATTTTCAATTTTTTGAGGAACCTCCATATTGTTTTCCAGAGTGGCTGTACCAGTTTGCATACCCACCAACAGTGTAGGAAGCTTCCCCTTTCTCCACATCCTCACCAACATCTGTCATTCCCTGACTTGCTAATTGCAGCCATTCTGACTGGTGTGAAGTAGTATCTCACTGTGGTTTTGATATGTATTTCTCTGATGCCAAGTGATGTTGAGCACTTTTTCATGTGTCTGTTGGCCATTTGGATGTCCTCTTACAGAAATGTCTGCTGATGTCTTCTGCCCATTTCTTGATCAGATTATTTGTTCTTTGGGTGTTGAGTTTGAGAAGTTCTTTATGGATTTTGGATACTAGCCCTTTATCTGATATGTCATTTGCAAATATCTTTTCCCATTCTTTCAGTTATCTTTTGGTTTTGTTGACAGCAAAGAAGGAGTCAAACTCACACTCTGCAGATGATAGGATACTTTATGTGGAAAACCCAAAAGACTCTACTCCAAGACTGCTAGAATTCATACAGGAATTCAGTCAAGTGTCAGGATATAAAATTAATGCACAGAAATCAGTTGCATTCCTATACACCAACAGCAAGACAGAAGAAAAAGAAATTAAGGAGTTGATTCCATTTATAGTTGAACCCAAAATCATAAGATACCTAGGAATAAACCTAACGAAAGAGGCAAAGAATCTGTACTTAGAAAACTACAAAGTGCTCATGAAAGAAATTGAGGAAGACACAAAGAAATGCAAAAACGTTCCATGCTCATGGATTGGAAGAACAAATATTGTGAAAATGTCTATGCTACCTAAAGCAATCTATACATTTAATGCAATCCCTATCAAAATACCATCAATTTATTTCAAAGAAATGGAACAAATAATCCTAAAATTTATATGGAACCAGAAAAGACCACCAATAGCCAGAGGAATGTTGAAAAAGAAAAACAAAGTTGGTGGCATCACAATTCCAGACTTCAAGCTCTATTACAAGGCTGTCATCATCAGGACAGTGTGGTAATGGCACAAAAACAGACACATATATCAACAGAACAGAATAGAGAGCCCAGAAATGGACCCCCAACTCTATGGCCAACTAATCTTTAACAAGGCAGGGAAGAATATTCAATGGAAAAATGACAGTCTCTTCAACAAATGGTGTTGGGAAAATTGGACAGCCACATGCAGAAGAATGAAACTGGACCATTTCCTTACACCACACACAAAAATAGACTCAAAATGGATTAAATACTCAATGTGAGACATGAATCCATCAAAATCCTTGAGGAGAACACAGGCAGCAACCTCTTTGACCTCAACCGCAGCAACTTCTTCCTAGAAACATTTCCAAAGGCAAGGGAAGTAAGGGCAAAAATGAACTATTGGGACTTCATCAAGATCAAAAGCTTTTACACAACAAAGGAAACTCAAACTTTTTGTTATCTGATTGCTGAGTCCAGGACTTCTAGTACTGTTGAATAGCAGTGGAGATAGTGGGCATCCCTGCCATGTTCCTGATCTCCAATGAGAATGATAATCACTGGGGGTTTTTCATAGAGGGCTTTGATGATGTTGAGGAATGTATCCTCTGCCTACACTGTGAAGAGTTTTGATCAAGAAAGGATGCTGTACTTTGTCAAGTGCCTTTTCAGCATCAATTGAGAATATCATATGGTTCTTGTTCTTTTATTAATGTATTGTATCACATTGATTGATTTGTGGATGTTGAACCAACCTTGCAGCACAGGAGTAAATCCCACTTGGTCATGGTGAATAATCCTTCTAATGTACTGTTGGATCCTATTGGCTAGTATTTTGGGGAGAATTTTTATATCTGTGTTCATCAAGGATTTGGTGTGTAATTCTCCTTTTTGATGGGGTTTTTATTTGGTTTTGGGATCAAGGTAATGCTGGCCTCATAAAATGAGTTTGGAAGTTTCCCTTCCATTTCTATTTTTTGGAACAATTTCAGGAGAATAGGTATTAATTCTTCTTTAAATGTTTGGTAGAATTCCCCTGGGAAGCCATCTGGCCCTGGGCTCTTGTTGTTGGGAGATTATTGATGACTGCTTCAATCTCCTTACCGATTATGGATCTGTTCAGGTTTTCCATTTCTTCCTGGTTCAGTTTTGGTAGTTTGTATGTCTCTAGAAATGCATCCATTTCTTCCAGATTGTCTAATTTGATGGCGTATACTTGCTCATAATATTTTCTTATAATTGTTTGTATTTCTTTGGTGTTGGTTGTGATTTCTCCTCTTTCATTCATGATTTTATTAATTTGGGTCCATTCTCTTTTCGATAAGTCAGGCCAAGGGGGTTATCAATTTTATTAATTCTTTCAAAGAATAAGCTCCTAGTTTCATTGATTTTTTTCTATTTTTTTTTGGTTTCTATTTCATTGATTTCTGCTCTGATCTTTATTATTTCTCTTCTTCTGCTGGGTGTAGGCTTTCTTTGCTGTTCTTTCTCCAGCTCCTTTAGGTGTAGGGTTAGGTTATATATTTGAGATCTTTCTTGTTTCTTGAGAAAGGCTTGTATGGCTATATACTTTCCTCTTAGGACCGCCTTTGCTGTGTCCCAAAGATTTTGAACAGTTGTGTTTTCATTTTCATTTGTTTCCATGAACTTTTTAAATTCTTCTTTAATTTCCTGGTTAACCCATTCATTCTTTAGTAGGATGCTCTTTAGCCTTCATATATTTGAGTTTTTTCCAACTTTCCTCTTGTGATTGAGCTCTAGTTTCATGGCATTGTGGTCTGAAAATATGTGGGGAATGATCCCAATCTTTTGGTACTGATTGAGACCTGATTTGTGTCCCAGGATGTGATCTATTCTGGAGAATGTTCCATGTGCACTAGAGAAGAAGGTGTATTCTGTTGCTTTGGGATGGTATGTTCTGAATATATCGGTGATGTCCATCTGGTCTAGTGTGTCATTTAAATCCTTTATTTCCTTGTTGATCTTTTGCTTAGATGATCTGTCCATTTTGGTGATGGGGTATTAAATCCCCTACTATTATTGTATTATTGTTGATGTGTTTCTTTGACTTAGTTATTAAATTGGTTTATATAATTGGCTGCTCTCATATTAGGGGCATATTTATAATTGTTAGATCTTATTGGACAGTCCCTTTAAGTATGATATAGTGTCCTTCCTCTTCTCTTATTATACTCTTTGGCTTAAAATCTAATTCATCTGATATAAGGATTGTCACTCCAGCTTTCTTTTGATGTCCATTAGCATGGTAAATTATTTTCAACTCCCTCACTTTAAATCTGGAGGTGTCTTTGGGTCTCAGATGGGTTTCTTGTAGACAGCATATTAATGGGTCTTGGTTCTTTATCCATTCTGATACTCTGTGTCTTTTGATTGGGGCATTTAGCCCATTTACATTCAGGGTAACTATTGACAGATTTGAATTTAGTGTCATTTTATTGCCTGTAAGGTGACTGTTAACTGTATATTGTCTCTGTTCCTTTCTGGTCTATATTCCTTTTAGGCTCTCTCTTTGCTTAGAGGACATCTTTCAAAATTTCCAATATTTCAATATTTCCTTTTCAAATATTTCAATATTTGGTGTTTGCAAATTCTTTTGGTTTTTGTTTGTCCTGGAAGAATTTTATCTTTCCATCTATTTTCAATGACAGCTGAGCTGGATATAGTATTCTTGGCTCCATATTTTTCTCATTCAGTGCTCTGAATATATCATGCCAGTCCTTTCTGGCCTGCCAGGTCTCTGTGGATAGGTCTGCTGCCAATCTAACATTTCTGCCTTTGTATGTTACAGAATTTTTGTCCCAAGCGGCTTTCAGGTTTTTTCTCTTTGTCACTAAGACTTGTACCTTTTCCTCTTAGGTGACGGGGTGTAGACCTATTTTTCTTGATTTTGAGGGAGGTTCTCTGTGCCTTCTGGATTTTGATGCTTGTTCCCTTTGCCACATTAGGGAAATTCCCTACAATAATTTGTTCCAATATACCTTCTTCCCCTCTCTCTCTTCTTCTACTGGGATCCCAATTATTCTAATATTGTTGCATCTTACGGTATCACTTATCTCTCGAATTCTCCCCTCATGGTCCAGTAGTTTGTCTCTCTTTTTCTCGGCTTCTTTAATCTCTGTCATTTGGTCTTCTATATCACTAATTCTCTCTTCTGCCTCATTTATCCTAGCAGTAAGAGCCTCCATTTTTTTAATTTTACCTCATTAATAGCTTCTTTTATTATTTCGACTTGGTTAGATTTTAGTTCTTTTATTTCTCTAGAAAGGGATTCTCTAATTTCTTCCATCCTTTTTTTGAACCCAACTAGCACCTTGATAATTGTCACTTTGAGCTCTATTTCTGACATTTTACTAATGTCTGTATTGATTAGGTCCCTAGCCATTAGTACTGCCCCTTTTTCTTTTTCTTTTTTTTCTGGTGAGTTTTTCTGCCTTGTCATTTTATCAAGGTAAGAATAGATGAATGAGAGTGCAAAATACTAAAAGTGTAGCAAGGACCCCCAGAAAAATCAGAAGACAGCTGAAACCAGGGTTTGAAGAAAAAAGGGGTGGGAGAAAAAGAAAAAAATAAATTAAATTAAAATAAAATAAAATAAAACAGAGAAAGAAATATATATATTAAACTTGTGATTTGAACAGAGCCCCACACCTGATTTTGGGTGCTTTTGGTCTATTAGAAGAAACTATCTTCCAAAATTTTAAAGAAAGAAAAAACTTATAAATACACTAAAATAAGGGTAAACACTGTGAAGGGATGAAATGAGTGTAACAATGAAAATTTTAAAAAATTCTAAAAAAGTGATTGATAAGCGGTGTTAAAAAAAGAGAGGAAAAAAGTAAAAAATGTGATCAGGCTTGAGACTGGATCCAAGCTATGTGCTAGATTTAGGGTATATTTTGATCTATTAGAAGAAATTGTATCCCAAAATTTTAAAGAAAAAAAAACCTTATACATATACAAAAAATAAGGTTAAATAAAATGAGGGAATAAATTATGACTGTAACAGTGAAAATTAGAAAAGATTTTTAAAAAGGGATTGAAGATATTTGTTAAAAAATTGCCAAAAGAAGACAGAGGAAAAATAAAATAAAAAAAGAAAACAAGAAAAATAAAATTAAAAAATATTCAACTCGGAAATACTAAAGGATCATGGTGAAAAAAGCCGTGAAATCTATGTGTTGCTTTTTTCCCCCTATATCTGGAGTTCCGCAGTTTTCACTGATTGATGAATTTGGTCTTGGCTGGATATTCTCACTGATCTTCTGGGGGAGGGGCCCATTGCTATGATTCTCAAATGTCTTTGCCCCAGGCGGAATTGCACCACACTTGCCCGGGGACAGGGCAAGCAATTTGCTCAGGTTCGCTCTTGGAAGCTTTTGTTCCCTGAGTGCTTTCCGAACCGCCCTGGAGGCCGGGAATGAAAATAGGGGCCTCCCAGCCTCTGCCCCGGAGGAGCCAAGAACTCGCGGCTCCATCCCTCAGCGTGCCCTCAGAGAAAAGCAGTCAATCCCTCCCGTCTCCATCTCTGTCTGTGCTCCTAGCTCACCAGGCTTGTGACTGAGTGTTTCCGTCTTTGGCGCACGGCCCCGTTTGGAGTCTCCAAACCCAGCTGATTCCTGCCACGCACTCCCACGCCGCTCCTCCCAGAGTGGGAGGAGGGGGAAGGAGGGGATCTCTCTGGAGCTGCCCCTTGTGAGGTCTGTGCCTGAAGAGCAGCAGCCTGACTGTGCCTCAGATCACAGTGTAAGGTAAGCCTGAGCTGATAGCTCACTGCGTGGCTCTGTCTCTGCCCTTGGCTTCCCCGGTCTGACACCTGAGGGCTCTGTCACCCTCAAATACCCCCGGTCCTTCTGTGACCCCACGGGTCCTGAAACCACACTATTCCTGTGAGAGCTAAACCCCCCGCTTAGCCTCTGGAGCGACGTCCCTCTGCGTAGCAGAGTCTAAAATTTCCGATTTTGTGCTCAGCGGCTTTGTGGCTGCTGGGAGCTGGCTCCTCCCCCTGCGGTCTCTCTTCCTGTCGCTTTAGATTCACTTTTTCCACACGTCCTACCTCCCAGAAAGTGGCCAATTTTCTGCTCCTATAATTGCTGTTATTCCTCTCTTCTATCTCCTGTTGAGTTTGCACACATTTAGAATGGTTTGATAACTATCGAGCTGAACTTCTGGGATCCGATGCTATCTTAGCTTCCTACTCCTCTGCCATTTTGCTCCCATCTGAGAGCTACACCCCTCTGACCTGTCATTTTCAAAGAGTTCTTGCATTCTTGAATATGTGTTTTTTAATTTATCATTTGGTCGCAATTCTTCCTATTATGGAAGGCCATCTCTGGTTTTATATGAAAGGCATTGAAAATGTGATTTGACTGAGATTGTATTAAATCTGTAGATTTCTTTGGTAGTATGGGCATTTTAATAATATTGGGTCTTCCAATCCATGATAATGGAACATCTATGCATTTCTTTCGATCATCTTCAATTTTATCAATATTTTATACTTTTTGGAGTACAAGTCTTTCGATTCCTTGGTTAAGTTTATTCCTAGGTTTTTTAGTCTTTTTGGTGCAATTCTAAGTAGGATTGTTTTCTTAATTTCTCTTTCTGCTACTTCATTATTAATGTATAGAAATGCAACAGATTTCTGTATATTAATTTTTTATCTTGCAAATGTGCTGAACTTGTTTCAGTTCTAGTCATTTTTTGGTGGAGTTTTTTTTCTTTTTTTTTTTTACAATTTTATTTATTTATTTGACAGAGAGAAAGAGAGAGAGAGAGAGATCACAAGTAGGCAGAGAGGCAGGCAGAGAGAAGGGGGAAGCAGGCTCCCTGCTGAGCAGAGAGCCCGATGCAGGACTCAATCCCAGGACCCTGAGATCATGACCTGAGCCAAAGACATAGGCTTTAACCCACTGAGCCACCCAGGGCCCCCTGGACTCTTTTTTCTACATATAGTTTCATATCATCTGCAAATAGTGAAGTTTTACTTCTTTACTGATTTTAATAACTTTTTTTTTTCTTTTTTGGTATGGCTGGGACTTCCAGTAATATATTGAATAAAAGTGGCAAAAGTGGACATCCTTGTCCTTGTTCCTGATCTTAGAGGAAAATTTCTCATATTTTCACCAAAGAGTATGATGTTGGCTGTGGGTGTTTCATATACAGCCTTTATCATGTTCAGTTATGGTCCCCCAAACCTATTTCACTGAAAACTTTTATCATGAATAGATGTTGTATTTTGTCAAATGACTATATGCATCTGCTTAGATGATCATACGGTTTTTATCTTTTCTCTTGTTGATATGATGTATCATGTTGATAGATTTGAGAATATCGTATCCTTGGAATAAATCCCACTTCATTGTGGTGAGTGATTTTTTAAAATGTATTATTGTATTAGGCTTGCTAACATTTTGTTGAGGAGTTTTGCATCTATGTTCACCAGAGATGTTGGCCTGTAGCTTTCTTTTTTTGTAGTGACTTAATCTGATTTTGGTATCAAGGTAATGCCCATTGGTGCAGCCACTGTTGAAAACAGTATGAAGGTTCCTCAAAAAATTAAAAATAAAATTACCATATGATCCAGTAATTCCACTACTGGGTGTTTACCCAAAGAAAACAAAATCACTAATTTGAAAAGATATATGCACCTCCATGTTTATTGTAGCAGTATTTATAGCTTCCAAGATATAGAAACAACCCAAGTATCCATTCATAGATGAAAGGATAAGAAATGATGTATACACACACACATGTACACACATACACACACACATACACAAAATGGAATATTACTTAGCCATAAAAAGAATGGAAATTTTGCCTTTTGCTCCAACATGGATGGATATATAGTGTATATGCTAAGTAAAATAAGTAAGTTAAAAATAGAGCTACCCTATGACCCAGGAATTGTACTACTGGGTGTTTATCCAAAGGATACAAACATTGTAATCTGAAGGGGCACCTGCACCCCAATCTTTATAGTAGCAATGTCCACAAGAGCCAAATTATGGAAAGAGCCTAGATGTCCATCGACAGATGAATGGATAAAGAAGATGTGGTATATATACACAATGGAATATTACTCAGCCATCAAAAAGAATGAAATCTTACCACTTGCAATGACATGGATGGAACTGGAAGGTATTATGCTAAGCAAAATAAGTCAGTCAGAGAAAGACAATTAAAATATGATTTCACTCATATGCAGAATTTAAGAAAGAAACAGAGGATCATAGGAGAAGGGAGAGAAAAATAAAATAAGACAAAATCAGAGGGGAAGAAAAACCATAAGAGACTCTTAACCATAGGAAACTAACAGTGTTGCTGGAGGGGAGGTGGGTGAGATGATGGGGTAACTTGGTAATGGGCATTAAGGAGGGCACATGATGTAATGAGCACTGGGTGTTATATGCAATTGATGAATAACTGAATTCTACATCTGAAACTAATGATACACTATATGTCAATTAATTGAGTTTAAATAAAATAAGATTTAAATAAGTAAAATAGGTCAGAGAAAAACAAATACCATATGATCTCACTCATATGTGTAGTTAAAGAAAGAAAACAAATGAGCAAACAAGAAAAATGAGAAACAAAAAAACAAACTTAAATACAGAGAACAAATTGGTCATTACCAGTTGAGAGGTTGGGGAGGATGAGTGAAATAAATAAAAGGAATTAAGAGTAAAGTTTATATTGATGAGTAATGAAAAATATATAGAATTGTTGGATCATTACATTGTACATCTGAAACTTATACATTATGTTATTACACTTCAATAAAAAAAGAAAATGTCATTTAATTAATAACTATGCTTTGTGATAAGGCACATTTTATTTAAAGTCAATATATTTAAATCACAGGTAAGGAAGATTTGATTTTATAGAACCACAAAATATTGATATTGGAAGGAACACTAGGGGTCAGTGAGAATAATCCTGTGTATAACTCATGAATCGGATTATTAACTACGACATCTCTGACATTTTTCTTGGAAGAGTGTTTTCTTGCTCTTTGCTGCAGACTTAATGCAGGTTCTTCAACTCAGCAGTAGATGTACATTTCATTTTTGAAGGTACACACTAATACACTTTAATGCAATGTACAGGGTGTTGTACGTAAGCAATGAATCTTGGAACACTGCATCAAAAACTAATGACGTGCTGTATGGTGACTAACATAACATAAAAAATAATTTTTTTAAAAAGTCAATATATCATTTTTTCACTCTTTTCAGATTAATTTTGTACTTACAAAAGGAAACTAAATAATGTCTTTTTAGGGGTGTCTGGGTGGCTCAGTGGTTAAGCCTCTGCCTTTGGCTCAGGTCATGATCTCAGGGTCCTGGGATCAAGCCCCACGTTGGGCTCTCTGCTCAGTGGGGAGCCTGCTTCCCCCTCTCCCTCTGCCTGCCACAAGTAGGCCTCTCAGCCTACTTGTGATCTCTCTCTTTCTGTTAAATAAATTTTAAAAATAAACAAACAAACAAATAAATAATGTCTTTTTTTTATTTGCTGAAGCTAATTGAAGTAGATGCTTGTGAGGTCATTGCAAGGCAAATCATTTACTATTGAACAGACTAATCATCGATATTGTTATTTTTGGCCAGACCATGCTTAAAAAAGGAACTAAGGTGATTTATTTCAACAAAAACAACCCTTTCTGGAATATTTTCCTTTGCTAATATATATATATTATATGTATATTGTATATATGTATATATTATATATATATATTAACAAGAAATGAATATGAACTCTCAAATTGTTCACTTAGTGATGTGTGTGTATATTTAACTACAGTTTTAAATAAAAATCAAGTCTTTCCATCCATAAAATTAAAAATATTTTATGTAAAGAACTTGGTTTTCATCTTCAAATTTCTTTTTTTTTTAATTTTTTATTAACATATAATGTATTATTTGCCCCAGGGTACATGTCTGTGAATCATCAGGCTTACACATTTCATAGCATTTGCCATAGCACATACCCTCCCCAATGTCCATAGCCCTACCCCCCCACCTCCCAGCAACCCTTAGTTTGTTTCGTGAGTTTAGGAGTCTCTTGTGGTTTGTCCCCTTCCACATCCCATCTTGTTTCATTTCTCTTCCCCACCTCCCCATAACCCCCTGCCCTGCCTTTCAAGTTCTTCATATCAGAGCAATCATGTGATAATTGTCTTTCTCTGACTGACTTATTTTACTTAGCATAATACCCTCTAGTTCCATCCACATCGTTGCAAATGGCAAGATTTCATTTGTCTTGATGGCTGCATAGTGTTCCATTGTATATATATATATACCACATCTTCTTTATCCATTCATCTGTTGATGGACATCTAGGTTCTTTCCATAGTTTGGCTATTGTGGACATTGCTGCTATAAACATTCAGGTGCATGTGACCCTTCG
>JAPYYJ010002728.1:0-12396 GCA_028533885.1 Nasua narica | reverse complement strand
AGTCACAGTACCTGAGTTATTTAGCCACTGCTTTTCTGTGTGACCTCATTCCCAATGATAGGAATATGTCTAAATGACTTCTAAGACTTTTAATAGTTTTGACAGTCTGTAACTCTGAGAGATTTTTAAATATTCTTGTATAACAACTTCCCCATGAAAAGGTCATGGCCCTGAGAGTTGCCTGGAGTGGGTAGATAGGAGGATAAAACCCTCTGAGAAATTGAATTGAATTCTCTAGGCTTATCAGAGTGGAAAAATAGTCACCTAGCTGCCAAAAAAGTGAAGGAGTAAGTCCTTGGGAGATCAACTTAGTTAAGGCAGAGGCTCTTATGCATCAACACTGTCAGCAGCATCCTCAGTCAACGTCACAAATGCAATGAAAACTCCAGAAAAATATATTGTTGGTTTTGCTGAAAATGATAGAACCTTTCAACTAAGTGCTACATTAGATTCCACATTAGATCTGGTCTTAAGGCCAAAAGATCCAATATCTTACCTTAGATATCCAAGCTGGTTAGCATTTTTAATGATTTCTTTCCTGCCTATGCACAAGGCTAAAGGCATTCCATAAAAATTCAAGGCAGCTCATCTCTTCAACTCAATTTCTCTAGATTCTGACTCTCACTCTGTGATAGTTCTCATTTTCACTTGATCCCTAGTTTCTGTTCCACTGTCTCACTTCTGGACAAGAGAAGCTTTATTTATTCGCTTATTTTTAAACATTTACTGAGTTCATCTATATGCCATTTACAAGCTTCCTAAAGTCAGTGATAGCTAGCCTGAGATGTGAAAAATGAGTAGAATTTATCAAACGAACAAAACTGGGGGCAGGAAACTGGTGGTGAGGGGCCAGGAGGAAGGAGAGAATTTCAGATAAATAGAAATGTCTGGGCAAAGGACATAGGTTAAAGAAGGAAAGATCAGGAAATTAAAAAGAGTATAGTATGTCTGAGACTACAAAGTATTTTTGGGAAGTTGCAAAGGATGAAGGTCAAAAGGTAAGCACAGGATGACAGAGGATATGAAACAGAATCCTGACTCTGCCACCTAGTAGCTATGTGACCAATCTCAGTTTCTCTGTCTATAAGATGGAGAGAACAACTCATCCTTCCTGTAGTGCTTCGTTTCCAATATTTAGTAGGTGCTTAAACATTCACTGAATCTGAGGGTGCCTGGGTGGTTCAGTAGGTTAAACATCTACCTTCAGCTCAGGTCTTGATTCCAGGGTCCTGGGGTTGAGCCCCATGTTGGGGTCTCTGCTTGGTGAGAGCCTGCTTCTCTCTCTCCCCCTGCCTGCTCTCTCTCTCTTTGTCAAATAAATAAATAAAAATCATTTTAAAAAATCACTGGATCTGAATCCTGGAATGGAAAGGAAGAGTGGAATTGAAAAAGCATGAGACAGTGGGATCGAAGTTTCCCTATGGACTGTGCAGGAATAAGAAAAAGTGGATTTTTGGAGCTATTTTGGTTTTCTAGTCCGTTATCCAGTGAGATGAAAAGGCCAGGATCAGTTCAAGTACCCAAGTCCTGTGCTTGTTACAAATTCCTAAAATTCAGGGCATAGAACCACCCTAGCAACTTCTTCACTCCTGCTGTGAGTTCTGCACAGAGCCCCAAGAAAGTTGTCATCCATGAGATTCTTTCCCTTCCAATGCAAACACACATGGCACAGGCATATGATTCCCATCTGGATCCACCCCCGACTTCCGGCCAGGAGGCTGCTGTGTAGGCAGCACCGTCTGCCTTTGAATTTGCCAGTCTAACCTAGTACCCTGAGCCAGCCCTCTCCAAGCAGCAAAATACAGACTTGGCAAAATTCAGACTTCCATAAATTCCTTTCAAGGGCCTGTATATCTTTACCTCTTTTTTAGTCTGTCAGAAGAGGTTGACCTGGGCCAGAGACAAGTTTGCTCAGACCAAACAAATAGGTATTTATTTCTGGAAGAGAACAGGCAGCCTTTCCTTTAATCCAAGGAACAGATGCTGGCCCAGGAGGAGAATGGGCTGATAGTCCCACCCATCACTCTAAGGCCATTAGGACCAGGAACTGTTATTCAAAGCAGCAGACCCCCCACCCTTTCAGGTTCCCTGATAGCACCAGTGCCTGACCACTGCAGAGTTATTACCATCATCATCTCTGCTGGATTCTATGCCCCAGTCAAATTGGCAGCATTCCTTCTATTTGCAAACAGATTGCAAAATAAGAACCCCAGGAAGGATGCAAACTGGCCAGCTTCCAAGGAACCTTCAGCAGCAGTCATGCTAAATCAGGGCTGCCTCCTACTCCCTGCATAGCAGCAGGTGCTGGCACTGCCTCTCAATGGCCTTGGATCTCTGAGATACCTGGCATTCCCCTCTCCTTCTTCTTTCCTGGAAAATCATCCTGGGAAAAGGGAGAGAGCAGAACTTCCTGGGAAATTAAAATCAAGAATCCACCACTGGGATCCTAAACTATTCATGAGTTTCCTGACATAGGGGCTTTATCTCCATGAAGACCAGCCAGGAATATAGGATCAACACAAAATTTGTTTTCCCTTTTTTTAATGATTTTATCTGGTTTTGGTGACAATTTCTTTTTATCATACAATGAAGGTAAATATTCTTCTTCTAACTCTCTTTTATTAATTTATGCACATACTTAGAAATAAAAGTTTGGGGTTCAGGTTCCATATCTAGATTGCAGTTATAGATGTACCAAAGGGAAAGAGCAGGGACTTCTGAGTCATGTATACCTGGGTTTGAATTCTAGTTCTGATATTCTTCTGTGACCTGATTCAGTATTTAACTTCAGCAGACTTCTGTGTTCCTTAATTGGTAAAATGGGAAACAATAATTTCTTTCTTGCTATGTTATATCAAGAATGTGAAACAAACAACCAGAGGCCAGATACATAGCACTAACTGGGGTGCCTGGGTGCCTCAGTTGGTTAAGCATTCCACTCTTGATTTCAGCTCAGGTCATGCTCTCAGGGTCGTGAGATCAAGCCCTGCCTTGGACTCTGAACTCAGTGCAGAGTCTGCTTGAGATTTTTCTCTCTCCCTCTGCCCTTCCCCCACCCTGCACATGCACTCTCTCTTTCTCTCTCTCTAAATAAATGAATACATCTTTTTTTTTAAAAAAGCAAACATATCTTTGTGTCATTATTTTTAAAATCTAATTTGATGACAAAACCGGAGACAAATTGGTACGCTTTTTTATAGCTGCTCCCTGAACAGAAGACCCACAGGCCTCCATTAATAGCCTCAGCATAGTACTGGGGCCAATGTGATTTTTTTCCACAAAACAATTTCAACTTTCTATCATCCCTTCTGAAATCCCTCAAATGGCTTCCTGTTGTCTTCATTACAAACTCCAAAAATTTTTAACATGACAATGTGTACCCTATATGATCATCCCTGCCCATCTCTTAAGACTTATCTCTTCCATTTGTGTGCTCCAATTCAGTCATGGAAATGATAGCTAGCTCACTATGTTGTTCCACATACCCTGCTAAAATGTCTTCTTGGAACTCTGTGCCTGGGTAATTCTTTTTTAATGCTCACAATTCAACCTATTATCCCCTCCTCCTGGGAGCTCCCTGAGGACAAGGACCATGCCTTGTTTATTTGTGGTACATAATAGGTGCTCAGATACCATTAGCTAATTATTAACAAAAGAAATAGCCATAGATATATAAATATCCATTGTAAAGTGGACATTCACTAATCAATATCCCTCAACTCATAGCATTATTTCTTTTAGAAGATATCAAATTATTCCTGCCATGGAACAATTAGACCCTCTGCTGATTTCCTCTCCAGAGGAAAAGCAGGCAGTCAGTTCCTCACTGCAAAGTGAACCTTCCTCTTTTCATCTACCCCTTTCCTCCTTTCTTTGTAGAACAAGCCAGTGAAAGTAGTAATTATGAGAAAATCTACACTATAATTATTATAGCATTTAACTTTCTATTGACATCTATAAAAGAAAGAACTCAAGAAATTGATGAACAATAATGTTTTTTCCTATCTTTCAAATGCATTTTTTTAATTTTAAAAATATCACTTTTGACATACGTCTTAACAGTTTTGAAATACCTAGATTTTCTATTTTGGAGGTAATTCTTACAACATAAGATGTATTAAACTCCTAGAGTTAGAAGGGAACTTAGAGACTATTAATTTTATTCCCTTATTTTATATTAGTGGAACTGAGGTTCTCATAGGGAGATGTGACTTACCTAATGTCACACAGAGGGAAAAGAGTGGCAGTGAAGAGAATATACAGTCTTTAAAAGATCTTGTCATAGCCTTTCTGAGGGTCAGTTTCTCCCACAATAGAATGTTGTTTATAATACCTGCTACACATTGTAAGGATTAAGGAAGCTCACATTTGGAAAGCACCTAACCGACCTAACACAAGCTAATTTAACTCTATAAAGATAGTTATTTTTATTATAATTTATAACAATATATATAATTTTTTCTGTTATACAACATAGCCTATTTAAGTAAACACAACATTTCTACCAAAGAGAATAGTAGCCAAATTAGTATCAAACGAGAAGAGAGTAAGAGAAAAGGAGAGAGAGAAAAAGAAAGTGGCAGACAGGGGGTGCTAGAAAGAAGAAGAGAAGGAAATAATTAAGGCATATTTTAGCTTAAAGATTTAAATTAGACACAAGTACATTGTATTGTTCAATCTAAGATTCCATACAGATGAACACTCATGGACTCCATCCATTCTCAGCTACTTAGCTAGAAAACCTGTGGGAATTTATCCCTTGAGGAATCTTTGAGATGGTGCCTGAAGAAGACAGGCAGGGGAGTGCAGGGAAGTGATCCAATGGTTACCTGTTTATAGACAGTTAGCAATACCCAACTCTGTCTAAAATGTAGGTAGGTGTATGGGACTTGGAAAATAAGCAGAAGTCACAAAGAAAAGTCATCTGGATCACGCTCTGAACCACTTTATTTTATCCAATAGCCTGCAAGTGCCAGGTAGGATTAAGGATATTTCAGTTCAGCCACCTGTCCAAAATGACTATTTTTCTCCCCAATGAACCTCACTTTCAGTATCTGAAGACTATGGGCAATGACTAATCCATAGGGTTATTGTGAAAATGAAAATTAAAATAAGTGGTGTATATAACAGTACTTTTCATGCTATATAAATCAACTTATAAATGTTAGATCTAATTATTACTAAAAATGTTTTTTCATGAGCAATGAATCTTGGAACACTGAAAAAATAAAATGTAAAAAAATGTTTTTTCAGGATCTCTTTCAACAATGGATTCTAATATTTTAGTAAGTTGTCTAAATTTTCCTAATTGCCTTGACTTTTACTGAGCAGTTTCTATGTCCCAACACTATTCTAAGCACTTTACAGAAATTAACTAATTTAATCCTCCCAACACTATAAAATAGGCACTGATATTGTCATTTTACAGATTAGTAAACTGAGGCCAAAGAGGTTAAATAACCAAAAAATATTTTTATTAAAGCTGATACATGAACCCAAGCAATCTTGCTCCAATCTCAACTTATACAATAAATGACACTTAATGAAATTATTTAATTATTACTTCTAGATTACATTGGCACTTGTTTGAAGTTTCTCTTTGATATAATAAGCTGACATGTGTAATGAGTTATGTATACATTATAGGAAATGTAACTGCTTCCCAAAATGACATCAGTTAATCATTTATGATGTCATTAAAGGAGATAAGAATATAATTAACATCTACCTTATTATATAGTTGATATTTTCATTACTGGTCTCAGAAAGTACAGGAAGTTCATTATTCTTATTGTACAACAATTAGTTAGGTTTAGAATTCATCTTTCTGGTCCCCCTTACCCAGGTCAGTAAAAGGCCTTTCCATCCCTCTTGCCATAGACTGAATATTTCTGCCCACTCCCCCATTCCTATGCTGGAATCCTAACCCACAGGTGATGGAATTAAGATATGAGACCTTTGGGAGGTGATGATAGATTAGTGCCCTTATAAAAAAGACCCAAGAAAGTTCCCTTACCCCCATCTGCTATGTGAGGTTACAGTGAGAAGACAGCCATCTATGAAGAAGCAGGCGTTACCAGACATCAAACTTGCTGGAGCCTTGATCCTGAACTTGCAAACCTCCAGAACTGTGAGAAACCCATTCCTATTGTTTATAAGCTACCCAGGCTATGATATTTTGCTATAGCTCCACAAATGGACTAAGAAATAAAATTATTATCAAGATGCTGCTGGGGCAACCTGGGTGGCTCAGTGGATTAAAGCCTCTGCCTTCAGCTCAGGTCATGGTCTTGGGGTCCTGGGATCAAGTCCCACATCTGGCTCTCTGCTCAGTGGGAGCCTGCTACCCCCTCTCTCTCTGTCTGCCTCTCTGCCTACTTGTGATCTCTCTCTGTCAAATAAATAAATAAAATCTTAAAAAAAATAGTGGATGCTGCTATAATAAATACTTAAAATCATGGAAGTAGCTTTATAACTGGGTACTGAGAAGAGGCTGAAGTTATGAAGTGCACACTAGAAAAAGCCTGAGCTGCTGTGAAGGTACTTTTAAAGGCTCAGAAGGAGAGAGGAGAGCTATAGAGAAGACGTCAGTCTCCTTAGAGAATACCTAACTGTTTGGGAGCAGAATGTTGGGAGAAATATGGACAGTAAAGGCCATTCTGATGAGGTCTCAGACAGGAATGACAAATAAGTTACTGAAAAACTAAAGGGAAGACAATCCTTATTATAAAGTGGCAAAGAACATTACTGAATTGTGTCCACGTCTTACTGTTTTGTGGAAGACATAATTGGTAAACAATGAAATCAGTTATTTGGCTGGGGAAATATCTAAGCATAGTGTTGAAAGGGTGGCTTAGTTCCTTGTAACCATTTATAGTAAAATGCATGTAGAGAAATGACTTAAAAATGCAATTGTCAATGAAAAGGGAACTAGACCTCAGAAATTTGGAAAATTCTCAACCTATCTGTACTGAAAGGAATGAGAAAACTTGTTCAGAGGAGAACACAAGGAGTACGCCAAATTTGATAAGATTAGTATGGATCAGCCATCTAAACAGATGCCAAGAGGTGTTGTCCAAAACAATGGAAAAATGGACCCTGGAGGCATTTTGGAGATCATTAGGGCTGTCCTTTCCATCACAAACCCATAGTGCAATGGCCTAATTCAAAGAAGGGGCCACTCCTGTACCTGCCTCACATTAAGCTTCATGTAACAGTCTCTATTTCCCACATTCTAGTGCTACTCCCTTTGGTCGCCCCAGGTACAGCTCCAGTGGGCTGTGGTGCAGCAGTGAGTTTCACCGAGCAAAGCACAAGGATCCCATGATCTACTTCTCTCTAGATTTTGAAGGAAGGAACCCATTTGAGATGGTCAAAGCAGGGGCAAGGCCACCACAGAGAACCTCTACTAGGGCATTGGCTAGAGGAGCAATAGAGAATGAGTTGCCCTGAAAACCCCAGACTGGCAGAATCATAAGAACATGATTCCAGCTTGGGAGACCAGCAGCCTTGCAATTTCATACTGTGAGAGCTACAGCTTGGGCTGCACCCAGCAAAGCCATGGAGACAGGGCCATCCACAGCCATTGGAACAGAGCCACTAGAGCCTTGGGGACACAAACCTTGTCTCAGTCTGTTCAGAAAGCAGGAACTCTGCCCCAGGGTCCTGAAGAGCAGAGCCTTGAATCAGATATTATTCTTCAGTCTTAAGCTTTTGGATTTTCTGGGAACCTGTTACTCCTTCCTTCTTTCTATTTTTCCCTTTTGGAATGAGAATGTCTATCTTACACCTGTCTCACCATTGTAATTTTAGAAGTATATAATTTGTTTGATTTTACAAGTTCACAGCTGGAGGAGAGTTTGCCTCCGGATGAATTGTACCTTCAGTCTTAACATACCTGATTTAGATGATATTTAGATAAGACTTTGGATCCAGACTTTTAAGTTGCTGCTGGAATGAGTTAAGACTTCTGGGACTATTAAAATGGAATGAATGTTGCAAATTCATTTTGCAAATGAAAAGAACATGAATTTGGGGGAGCCAGGGGCACAGTAGTATCGATTGAATGCATTACCCCAATTCCCACAAAATTCATGTTGAAATCCTAATCCATAAAGTGATGAAATTAGGAGGAAGGGCCTTTGTGAGGTTATGAGGCCCTGAGGGCTCTGCCCTTGGGATTAGTGCCTTTATAAAAGAGGTCCAGAAAGCTTTCTTGGCTCCTTCTGCCAAGTGAGGTTACAGTAAGAAGATGGCCATCTATGTGGAAGTGAGCCCCCTCCAGATACCAAATCTGCTGGAGTCTTTATCTTGGACTTTCCAAACTGCAGAGCTGTGAGAAATACATTTCCATTGTTTATAAGCTACTTAGTCTATGGTATTTTGTTATAGCAGCCCAAATGGACTAAGGCACCTTTCATACAAATATTTGATTTACTGAGGCTTTAAAAAGCAAGGAAGGGATCTGTTCAGTTACTGAGCAAAGAAGATCCTATAGCTGCAGACCTTCTGATTCTAAGCAATCTAGAAAAATGCCTTTGCAATACCAAAGAGCTTTTCTTTCCAAGATACATATGATATCCTTTATAATGAAAGCTTAGGGATTATTGGTTTGTAAATATCAGAAACCCACTCAAGCTCCTCTCAGACAAGAGGGGTTTATCTTAATGATGTTAAGGATATCAGCACCACTACCACCACCTGCAAGTAGGTTTCATGGTTATTAGAAAACAGGTAGTTTTCCCTTTCTCTTTCTTTCTTTTGTTCATTCATTTCTCTCTCTCTCTCTCTCTCTCTCTCTCTCAAATATTTTACTTGTTTTTGCTTTCATTTTTGACAAAGGTTCAAATGCTATTATTTGTTTGTTTGTTTGTTTGTTTTCCACTATAGTTACTTTATTTTTGGAGGAAAGCAAGGATAAATGGTGACACTCTCCTTCATTTAATTACAGGAACAACCTCACAGTCTCTCATTTCTGATGTGTTTGTTTCATTCTTTTCCTTCTTCATTAGGCTTTTCTATTCACCTATTTCCATGTGGACATCACCGCCCTTATAAAATGGTGTCCTTTGGCCCAAATCAACGAGACTTTCTAGCTGTTTCTCATAGTCAACCAACAAATTCCCTAAATTCCAGAAAGAGAAAATCTGACTGGTTTCAGCTTGGATCAGATAACTATTCCTGTTCTATTTAGGGTTGAGGTCACAGGGTCCATAGGATTGTCTCTTCTAGGCTATGACAAGTTCTTCTCAAAGGGTGTGTAGGGGATAGAGAAATGATAGGTATCTCAAATACAGTATTATTAATCTGAAAGCTTAGTATTATGGTACTCTTTATTTACTCTTTCAGTTTGAATTGTCTTGAGAATAAGTATTAGACCTCACAAAGACTGATTTTCCTATGGGAATACTATGGCAATTTTCATCAACATAATCCTTTACTGTTTGTCCCACTTTTCAGATGAGAAAGTGGAGGCTAAGAAAGTTTACATCACTTGCATGAGGGCAAAATGAACTCAGAGTCTTTGTTCTTTCCACTACGTGCATGCCTCAAATGAGGCCAGATTCTCTTTGAGTATCTTCCAAGTCCATAATTTTGGAGTATGCAAATATTTAGTACCAGATAAGGCTGGGAAGAAAGGATTTCTCTGAGAAGAGACTCTTTTCTACTCTTTTTTTTCTCCCCAAATATGTTTATTTTAATTTTTCAGTGTTACAAGATTGATTGTTCATGCACCACACCAGTGCTCCATGCAATAAGTGCCCTTCTTTTGTACTCTTGAACCTGGTCATCTTGTAATGTGTTCTCTTATGACAAATGAAAAATTCAATATATGGCAACTTTGTCATTTTTCAAAAGGCTCATCCAGAATACACTGTCTCTACCATTAACCACTCCCACCCTGAACATCATCAAGGAGATACAGATTTAGTCTATTTGATAAACTCCCAAATCATCTGGTGAGGTAAAAGAACATAATCTTTGCAGAGAAACAGATCTGGGTCAGAATTTTGGCTTCACGCTATATAGTCTGTTTGGCCTCTGCTTCCTCATTTGCAAAATGAAAGCAATGAAAACAACCTAAAAGGTTAATGTGAAGACTAGAATACTGCAAGTGCAATGCCTGAAATAATAAATCATACAAATGCATTTATGTTACCCAAATGTATTCTTCTGTGAGTACCTATAAGTGCTAGCCCAATAGCCTAACAATGTGCTAGGCTCTTTATGTGTACTGCTGTCATGCTTCAGAGATGCACACTTGCCTCTCTAGCCAACCATTCTGTTTTTAGGAGATATAATTTTACTTTCATTTCTCCTAGGGACTCCCAAGTAAATCAAGAAAGTGAATTAAAGACTCCGTCTGATGAGACACATCATTTGTGCTTTATACTTGCATAAAGATATATATACAACTAACATTACTTTTAATTTTAGTATTTTTAGGTCATTGAAAGGGATAGAAACAATGTAGCTATACGTTCTATTGATTAGGCAAAAATATACATGTCAAACACTGTTTCATGTATTTAGGTGATCAAAATTTAGATCTTTGTGTGTCAGTATACTCAAATAAAAATAAATACATAACATGTAGACACATACAGATAGTATTTAATAACTGATAAATTTCACTATAACAAAGTCATCAGAGAGTTCTGGAAAGATTGCAAGAGAAGGTATGTTCTGAGGATATCTAGCAGGAAAAGACCTCAGAAGATTATTTAGCACTTTCATTTTAATAGCTGGTAAATCAAGGTCCAGAGAAAATAAATATATCATAGATCACATGGCAAATATAAAACTAAGACTAGTTCTCAAGGCTAGTTCTTCCTCTTTGTCCAGTATTCTTTATACCAGGCAAAGGACTGGTAATAAAACAATTGCTTTTTTTTAGTTTTAACATTTGTAGTTAAAGTCTAATTAGCTAGGATAGGAGAGGGGGACAAGATGGCGGAGAAGTAAGAGATCCTGTAGTAACCGGTCCCCAAAAGTGAGCTGGAAATCTACCAGAACACACTGAACACCCATGAAATCACCCTGAGGAGAAAGATTTCTCACTCTGGGATCTCTCCGAGAGCAGAAGACAGCAGTGGAGAGGTAAAAGCAAGTGGGAACACTCGAACTGATATCGGAGGATAAACTAAAGGGGGAGGGAGCTACCAGAAGCTAACCAAGGACAGTAATACCCCAAAGGAAAGTGCCCGGTGGCAGGGGACCAGCATTAACATAGAGTCCATTAAAAACACTTAAAAAGGGCAAAAAGTTCTGAGGAGTAACTAGTGGAAGGGGGTGGTCGTGGGCACTGGCGCTTGGACCCACCCTCCCAGGAAGGAGCGCCCCAAAGTGAGTCTGGTGGGGGGATCCAGTCCGTGATTCCTGAACCTGTAGCTTTCCGCTCTCTGCAACAACCTGTGGGCCGGGCGCCCACCTGCAAGTGCCTTTAGAGAGTCTGCGGTGATCCACGAGCCACAGCTTTTCTCTGTGTGCACCCGCGACCACGATATGCGCGGCCCGTCGGAGAGCCTGAGCAATCCCCACCGGTGGCGGAGAGAGCGCAGGCAAGCGGCCTAACCTCCAGGGCGCCCCTCGCGGAGCTGCAGAAAGGCGGCCAGGGACGAGACTTTCCCAGGCCACCGCAGGCCTCCGGGGTCCGCACTTGGGAGCCACAGAAAGGGGGCTGTGGTCGCGCGCCACCTCGGACAGGCTGCTCTGTGAGCAGAAATTTTGCAGAGGGGAGTGTGTGTTCTGAACGACACAGAGGGGAGCAGAGACTTGGGCTTCCTGCAGCTCGGAGGTCTGAGTGCTTCTGGGCAGATTCATGGCTTGGACTCCCTGAAAAGGTGAAAAAGCTACAAAAGGCCAAAAACCATTAGAGACCAAAAAACGGAGAAACCGGTTTCCACAGAGCTCAGCCCCTTGACTGGGGGGCAGGGTGACTCAACCCAAGCAAGACTGAATGGAAAACAACATGGCAGGCCCCTCCCCCAGAACCAGCGAAAAAACAAAAGGACTATAACCACAGGGTCCCCATAAAATTTTAAACTCCCAACGCCAGGGGAAAGCAATATATTAAACTCCTGGTAATACCCTCAAACCTGTATATTTCATAGATACAAGTTTTTTTTGTTTGTTTGTTTTCTTTTTCTTATTCTCTCTCTCTCTCTTTTTTTTATTTTATTTTAGTATTTACTTGCTTTCACATTTCTTTTTTTTTTTTAAGATTTTATTTATTTATTTATTTATTTATTTATTAGGAAAGAGAGAGAGTGAGAGAGAGCATGAGAAGGGAGGTTAGAGTGAGAAGCGGACTCCCCATGGAGCTGGGAGCCTGACGTGGGACTCGACCCCGGGACTCCGGGATCATGACCTGAGCCGAAGGCAGTTGCTTAACCA
>JAPYYJ010002727.1:0-12399 GCA_028533885.1 Nasua narica | reverse complement strand
TTTTTGTTCCTGTGTCAGTTAATAACACTAACACCAGAAACAAGTTTTTTAATAAAGACATTTCCACTTGGAACAGCTTGAATAGGAACTTCCTGAGTATAAATAACATATCTCAGGCAGCCAAAATTTTATCTTTTAGAGTTTACCTGTCATGAGACATTTGTTAACTATTATAGAATGAGATAGTAGTAAATAGAAACACATAAAATGAGCTCAGAGAGCTTAAAGGAAATAAGGAAATAAAAGTTAACCAAACATAAAGGACGTGTAAAATACAAAAAGGATTTGATATGTGAAATACGCTCTTTTGCTAATCTGCCAATAAAAATATTAAAAATTTAAGGATTTTGTAGCTTTTGAGAACTTGAAATATGTTCATGATAAATAGGGAACAAAGTTTTTATTTTTATTTAATTTCAGTTAAATTTAATGAACCATATGTAGATAGCAGCCACCTTATGAGAGAGTACAGATAGAACATTTCAGGCCAGACAGTAAAAACTTGTATCACTTAAAAGCCTTTATCTTTTAGATAGATCCATAGCTGCAGAATACTAATTCATGGTGGCAGAACATTTGGAATTCCAGCCTCATGTTTACTCACTGTGCTTTCTTCCTAGC
Source organism: Nasua narica (assembly GCA_028533885.1). NCBI lineage: Eukaryota > Metazoa > Chordata > Mammalia > Carnivora > Procyonidae > Nasua > Nasua narica. The sequence goes on along the minus strand of JAPYYJ010002727.1, from coordinate 11,778 downwards.
CTGTTTTCTTATTTGCTGCTCTCTTTTTATTTAAACACTTTGGCAACAGTTTATAAATGTGGGGCCTTCCATTCACTTTCCTTCCCTTCCCATTGGCACATTTGTTCAAACACGTTTGGAGGGAGAATGGACAGGAGTTGCTGATGCATTAGATGTAGGGGGATAGGGAAAGGAAAGAATCATGGTGACAACTTTTGGTTTATGACCTGAGCAAGTAGGTGGGGCATTTTCCTCAGTATTGAGACAGCAGCTCAACAAATCGATGACTCACTTATCTAGCAACTCTTGCAGATCTCTGAGAATATAGGAGGTGGAGGAGAAACTATGGGTCCAATTCTAGAAAAATGTATGTGTATCATATATGGAATTTTACACATCAAAACTTTGTCTGGGACCAAAGTTGCAGCTCATGGGTTCTTTTGGGAACCTGATACCTTAGGGGGCATCACCCTTGGCTTCACTGTGGGGTTGCCCTACTTGTCATTTTTATCTCTGAAGTCACACAGAATAAAACTGGTTTCAGTAAATACATGTACAAATTCCCTTTGCCATATCCAGCACAAAAGCCATAGAACCATAGACTTTTCTTAGAATTAGGGAAAAAACATGTGATCACCTGAGGCAATTTTCCTTGTCTTTTGTTTATTTTATTAGGATCCTACCTACATATCTTTTAGAGGGACTAGGTCAGGGATGCTCTTACGGACTTGGGGACATAAATTCTACCTGACATTTAACTTATTTGACCTATATGTGTGTTCAAGATAACCCAAATTTTAGCAGCTTAAAACAAGAATAAACATTTGTTATCTCACATAGTTTATGTGGGTCAGGAATTCAGAAGCAGCCTAGCTGATGGTTCTAGGTCAGGGTCTTTTACGAGGTTGTAGTCAAATGTCAGCTAGGGCTGCAGACATTGGAATGCTTACCTGGGGCTGGAAGATTGTACTTCCAGGATGACTCATTTATGTGCTAAACGGATCAGTCCTGGCTGCAAGAGGCCTCAGTTCCTTACCATTTTGTACCTCTCTATAGGGCTACTTAAGTGCCTCACATTGTGGCAGCTGGTTTTCCCTGGACCAACTAATCCAAGAAAGAGGACAAGGTAGAAGCCACAGTATCTTTTATATCCTAACCCTGCAAGTCATACACCATTGTCTCTGCAAATATCTTATTGGTTACATAGGTCAGCCCTATTATTGGGGGAAGGGACTACATTAGAGCATAGACACCCAAAAGACAGAACTCATTGGGGCCATCTTGGAAGGGGGCTACCACAGTGTGTAAGAATGATCTTAATTCCTTTGTCCCTCAAAGCTGATCATTTTCTCTATTCCTCTAGTCCATCTTAGGTTGGTTGGTTGCTTGGTTCTGAAATAGCATCAGAAGGATGGTAAGGGGCATTGGTTTCTAAGAAGCTTGAAATATCACCTCTATATTTGTTTCCAAAAGACTTATATCTCTGCATACCCCATATAGACTGAGAATTAGGAAATAAAATAACTGTACTTTTAATTCTTTTTATTATAAATTCGCAGATCATTTTAATATAGTAACCCTTTTAGATAATGGAAATAGGCTTCTAGAAATCATAGTGGAGTATGTAGGAGTTAGGTCTGAATGAAAGTCCCCTTAGGTTCTTTTCTTCCTTTGCTAGGAAATCTTTTCTGCTGTCCCTTGTAGTACCCATAAAGGCCATCATTCTCTTCCTCTAATACCTCTGTGCTCAGTTCTCCCATTTGTTAGCTCTGCAACCATGGTCACATTGCTTAATTTCTTCGTGCCTCTGTTTTTCCATTTGCAAAATGGGGGCAATTATTGTACCTATTTCTTGGGGTTGCTCTATGTACATGCAATGTACATAGCATGATGTCTGGTACATTGGTAAGCATTCAGATGTTAACAGTTGCTGCCACTGACATTATGGTGGTGATGATGGTTATTGCAGTCACACTAAACTATACAATTTATGTATTTTTAGATGTCTCTTTTGCCTTTCCGCTTACTGAACAATTACTATAACCCAGGTACTGTGTTAAGCCCTTCCTAGGCCTTATTTCCTAGGCAACTATGTAGAATAAGTTTACAGAATTGGTAGGAGGAGCAAAGTAAGTATGTACCAAGAGGAACTTACAAAAGGTAGTTTTACTCAGTCAGTAAGCCCAGTGTTCTGTGGGAGCTACTCTTAAGTTTGTAGAGCTTTACATTTTCTTTGTTTTACGTTTCTCCTGCCTGTGCTTTCTGTTCTTTTTCTCACAACGGATGTATATAATTTGATTTTAAATGGAATTTGTTGCAGTAGGCAAAGGTTTTTTGTTTTTGTTTGATGAATGAATATAGTGCTGTGACTTTAGCTTTCAAGGATATTTATGACCAAAATATTTAGCTGTTAAAATTTTACTTAATAGGGGATATGGAGATAATTCAGAGAAAAAATATGAAATCATTACATTACAAACCTGAGGAGCCTAAGTGTCTTTCCAAATTTTATTATTCAGAAGTTGAATTTGTTTCTTCAGATTCTTGCACACAATTGGATTTGTGTGCTCTGTATGGCTGGATGGCTCTGTAAATGAACCGTAGCGAGTGTCCTCCAGTGTGGCTGATGGCCTGCCATTCCTGTCATGGTCAAGTGGGTGGATTCCTCATGACTGGTAAATCTCTTAAGTCTGGAAGAGCAGAACATGAAAGTTTTACCTGTCCTCTTCACATACTAAAAATGAGAGAGAAGTGCTATTTGATGGTGATCATGCATAGGCTCTGAGTGTCATCCAGTGCATGGGAAATGGTACGATAAGTTTGGATTTGTGAGGATCATTATCATTCTGAATAGCTCTACAGCCTTTCAGGCATTTTCTAGACTTGTTTTTAAAGTAGCTTGTACCTGAATTATGAAAATGATTGTTTTTCTTGAGAAAGGCTTGCAAGAACATGTGACCTGGACAGAAATTTATGTAATCATTGATGACAGAATTTGGGTGATCATTGAAAAGTAAAATTCCCGTTAAGAATAGGGCATATCTAAGAAAGACCAGGAGTCGTGACTGAAGTATTAGACATAGTTATGTAGCGATTATTGGAAAAGGCATGTATCTGCCTTTGGAGAAAGGTTCTGTGTCATATACCTTGCCACTGTCTTTTGTGCCGTACCGATGAGTTAATATGACTTCATGCATGGACCCTGATGCTGTAATGTTTGCACTTATTTTCATGAAAACGGGATTAAAAGCAGCTATAAGTGTTTTGAAGGAAAGTAAATGAATTTAACATGACCAGTCAAGAGGCGCCTGGGTGGCTCAGTGGGTTAAAGCCTCTGCCTTCGTCTCGGGTCATGATCTCAGGGTCCTGGGATCGAGCCCCACATCGGGCTCTCCGCTCAGCAGGGAGCCTGCTTCCCCCTCTCTCTGCCTGCCTCTCTGCCTACTTGTGATCTCTCTCTCTCTGTCAAATAAATAAATAAAATCTTAAAAAAAAAAAAAATTACCAGTCAAATTGAGAGATTTGACGTTTCTTCCCCAGAGGCTGAGTTAAATGTATATAAGTGCAGATTATTTTGAGGGCAGGAAAATCAGGAATTTAGAAAATAAGTGTAGTTTTTATAGAGTGGCCATTAGAATGATAAACTGAAAAAAAAAAAAAAAGAATGATAAACTGAACAGCTTAATCCTCAAGTAGTTTCTGTGTGTCCTCAGGGTCTTTTGTTTCTTGCTCCAATTAAAAAATTCAAACAAAAAAGATCCAAGGACAAATGTTGCATTCAGCCATGATAGTTGTTTACTCTTCAGAGGATATAGGAGAATTTCAGTCTCTAGGGAGACAAAACTTTGGAACTTGTTTTTTCGGTGTCACCAGCTTTGATGGTTAAGGGCAGTATGACTTCTAGGAAGATGGCTCTTACAAGTCATCCATCCCAGTCAAGCCACTTCTCTTCTTGCTCAGGGCTCAGTGTGAAGTGTTTGGGAGAAAATATGGCCAGCAGTATGTATGAGCAGCCACGTGCATGATGGCACAGGGACACGGCTGGACGGGCAGCTGAAACAGCAGTCAGTTGCCAACCTGAGATGCAGTGCTGGTCCAGATGCAACTAAATGCCCACTTAAATGTTAATAGAAGCTATGAAATAATAATGGACCTTCAAAAGGGGAATAGGGAAGTTAAAGTTAAATATAAAGTTAGACATATTTCTAAAAGATCAGGTGAAGTAAGCTCTGTGCCAAGATATTTGACTGTAAGATGCTTCATTGAATTGAATAAGTGAATCAGTTCCTATAGTGGCTGTTTCTTTTTGGCTCATTATCTTCCATTTCTACAAATAATGAAGAAGGACTGTACTTAGAAAGTAAGCATCTGGGGTTGATTTACGCAAAGTGCTTTTGCCTCTCAGTGCCGACCCGTGTTATGTTCAGTGCCTCCACCATTTCACCCACTTAAGCAGATTGCGTACCTGGTTCCGAATGTTTACCAAGTGTTCCTAGCTGTGCACTGTTCACTTATTTTCAAGTGAGCCAGACTCCCAGCTGAGTATTCATGCACGTACTGCTACTTGCGCCCTAACTTACTCAAAGACACTTAGCTTTCCTGCACCAACACCAGGCCAAGGCGTGGACTCAGCTCTAAGCAGAAAGAAATTCGGATTTCGTAGTATTGGCCATGTTTAAACAACCTTTTCAGATACAGCTTGGAAGACCACACAGCCCCCAGTCTGCAGTTGAGGCAGTGTACTTTTCCCTTTGGGGTGTTAAAGCGTCGCTCATGCTCTTTCTCGGGACTTTTGATTTGCAGATGCTAATGCCGGAGACCGTGGACAGACCAACAATGCCGCTTCTGCATCAGCTTCCAACTCCACCTGAATAGTCCCGGGCAGCCAGCCGCTGCACAGGAAAAACCACCAGTTACTTGAGTGTCACTCAGCAACACTGGTCACGTTTGGAAAGAAAATTAAAAAGAGAAAAAAAACCTGCTCATTTTAGTGTTCAATTTTTTTATTATTGTTGTTGTTCTTATTTAACCTTGTAAAATATCTATAAATACAAACCAATTTCATTGTATTCTCACTTTGAGGGAGATCCAGGGGTGGGAGGGGTTGTGGGGAGGGGAAAGCGGAGCACTAGAACACACAATCTCTCTCCCACGACAATCTTTTTTTATCAAAAGTCTGCTGTTGTATACTTTACGAACAGGACTCCTGCCTCGTGCCCCTTCCACAAGAGAAGAAGACTTTGTTCTGTGCTGAAGTTTTTTTGAACTTTGTTTTCTTTTAAAGTCAAGTGTAAGACTTTGGTATAGTGCACAGCTTGAAATTGGTTGGGAGCTTAGCAGGTGTAACTCAATGGGGACTTCAGTGTCACTTGTAAAATTAATCCATATCCTTGGGCATTTGAAGACTTGCCTTTGGCATGTTGTGGCAGGCGTGGTAGACAAAAAAGAAAATGTGTATCATTGGTATGTAACCCAGGGAGGTCAATAAAGTTTGAAGATTCTTAATTGACTTGATAAGGTTTTGTTTTGCTCATAATCAGTGCTAGTGGTGAAGAAACTTAGATTGGAGGCTACCAGAGGAGGAGCATGCGTGCTCTGACGGAGGGTCTTTGTTTGCCTGACCAGAGGTTCTCTGCAAGTCTCAGTACAGTTTTAAACTAGTGACCAGAAGACCGCAAAGGATGTTGGGCCAGTCACTCTGGCTGCAGAGGTCGAAAGCTGATGAACCTGGTGGAAGGGGACAGGTCAAGAGCAGATCTCACCACTGTGAATGAATTTGTCCAGATTTGTTTCTAAAGTTGCTTCCCTTGGAAAGATACACTTGAGAGGACATTAGAGTAAAATAATGTGAACTGTAACAGTCTACTGGTTTATTTTTCATATTTTTAATTACAAATTGAGCTTGCAGAAATTGCCACATTCTGCACATAGTTCTAATTTTAAATCCAAATCCAGACTCTGTATTTAATTTCAGCTTTTTTTTAACCTCATGCTTTTAAAATTTTATTTATTGATGTATGTCAGATAGACCATTGTGATTTTAGATGGTAGGAATATTAAGAACTACACATCAAAATGGTATAAACAGTCACGTGTACCTGCTGACTTTATAGGAAAGCTGATTATATAAATGTGTGTATGTATATATGTTATATATACATAGATTCAATACTGCCTTTTATTTTTGTTTTTGTCCACAGTATCAAAATCAACTGGTTGAAGCATGAGAAGAATGTTTCCCCCTACACCCAGTTAAGAGTTTTTGTTTCTGTTTTCTTTGTGTATCAGTGAATGGTGTAAGACTCAGTTTCTGTTTTTGAAGAAAAAGCAATATTCCTTGGAAAGCAAAGAGGATTGAAGGATTATGTTTGCAGTGAGGAAATAGATTTTCACAACTAGTTTGTTTTATACTTTTAAGGTTGACATCTTTGTGGGCCTTATATACTCTAAAATGAACCTTAGTCACCTTGGTGCTTATGGGCCATTACTTGACCTATGAATCTTTAAGGCACAATCAGTTGTACTTTACATTTAAAGGTCACTTGAGTGATGGCCGCCTTTCCCTTCTACCCACTCTTCCCCTACACACCTTCCAAGTTTAGTTGATAACTGTAGGGCTGTAGAGCTGAGCCCTCGATCGTGTGTAACCTCCCTTCACCTTCCTCATTGCCACCTTAGGTCGTGTTAGGGGTCTTGCCCTCCAGGTGATTTGGAAGTGGAGTCTTGGCAGCCCTCAACGCAAGTCCCAGCACCCTGTCCTGCTTCTTTACCAAGTGTGTGCGACTCTCCAAGAGAGTCCTACTGCCTGCTGAAGTGAACCAATACCCAGAAGGGCAACTGTGAGCCATGTTAGTTTTCACTCACTGTCTAGCTAAGCTCTTAGGCCACAAAAGGGGTTTCTCAAACCTCTGGTTATAGCAGAGTTCGGGAGAAAGTAAACACAGTCAAACCAAATCGAACAAATTGACTTTTACATTTCATAATGTGCTTCTGAGAGCTAATTAAGCTTTGCAAGAAGTCTGAATTGAAGTATTTGGCCGGGTAATTCCTAAAGGGAATGGCTTTGGTAGACCATTTTCAAAAAGGATTTATAAAGAAGCTGAACAGCAGGTCTATGGCAAAGAAATGGACCTGCTTTCACACCAAACTGCCCAGGCAAACGTTTGGACACAGACACTACTCTGGACTCAGTATATTTGCTAGAGTCCATAAAAATCTGTGCTTGTTTTAGGAAACACCCCCTCCTCCTTTGCCCCCAGAAATGGGGTAAGAGAAGAAGAGAGAAAAGTCAGATGCCTTTCTCTCATTTCTGTGTGTGTGTGTGAGGGCTAAGGTCCGTGATTTTTCTTTCTCAAGGATCATGGTGGTATCACAGAACTCTTTTATACAAGTGAGATCCAGGTCTCTGAATATCTTTTTGTAAATAATAATAATAATAATAAAAAGCTCCTCACCAAATTCAAGCTTGTACATTATATTTTCTTTCAATGTTTTTAAATTTAAGTTTTATTGTTTTGTATGTAAATATGTGGACCCAGGAACTGTTAATTAATGAGCAAAAAGTTACTGTTCAGGGCAGTGATTCTGTTTAATAATCAGACAAAATGTAGACGAGCTTTTTAAAGCCATATAGTTTTAACTCTGTACAGTAGGTACCGGCCTGTATTATTGTAACAATAACTCTAGCAATGTATAGTGTATCTATATAGTTTGGAGTGCCTTCGCTTCCATGTGTTTGTTTTTTGTTTTTGTTTTTCATTTTTCAAATTTTAATTGGTTTTTCTATCCGTGTCTCCCTGTCCTACCCCTTTCCCTTTGAAATAATAACTGACTCCTAACAGTGTCTTTGCCCCTTCCACAGTTAATTTCAGCGATACCATGCTCAGGAGTGGAAAGAGGAAACCGTGTTCATGCTCTCACTGCATTTAAGCCCTGCCTTTGTTTTGGTTCTGAGCAGCTGTTTCCTCCTCAGTCAGTAGCAGGGACCGGTTTCATTTCATACTTAGTCCGCCCAGGGACTTTGTGTCATGCCAGGGAGGCCTAGAGCTGGAAGAGACCGAATAGGTTCGAATTTGTTCATCTCTTCCCCCTTATCTACTTCCTTCCCAAATGAAAGACAGAGAGTTGGTTTTTATAAAATCCAAGTTTCTTAATAGTATCAGGTTCTGTTCCATCAGTGGTCCAAAATGCTCTAGTGCAATTACTAGCGGTTACTGCACCAAGTGCCACCGTGCCGAGAGAGGACTGTCGTATTAACGAGGGAACTCAGCCCATTCCCTCCCTCCTCCCACCCCTCCCCCTGTTCAGTGAAATGTCATTTTCATTTCCTTCTTAAAAAAGAAATTTTAATTCTTACTGTGTGCCCATCATGAAGGCCTTTTTTGAAAGAAAAAAATCAAAATCATTTGTTTTGCCTCCAAGTATTCCATATAAGATGTCTTGAATAGAAGAAAAAACAAACTTTACCAAACCAAAGGTTGCTATTTTTGAAACATCGTGTGTTCATTCCAACAAGGCAGAAGACTGCACCTTCTTTCCAGTGACATGTTGTGTCCGTTCTTCAGTCCTCTTAATTTTTAGACAAATTTTTGGTTTGTGTTTTAACAAAGCCTGCCTAACCAGTCATCTTGTCTGCACCAATACAAAGGTTTCTGAGAGGACTGTTGTATTCTCTATCCCTGTGGATATAAAGACACTGGCATTTCATTTCTTTTCCCTTTCCTTTTTAAGGGATTTAACTTTGGAATCTTCCAAAGGAAGCTTGGCCAATGTCAGATCCCCAGGAGTTTGGGGGTTTTTTTTCCTTTGTTTTAAACCAAAATTGTATCCGATTTCTGTCGTTCATGTTAGTGATCATCTAATCACAGAGCCGAACACTTTCTCCCCTATATAGAAAAATAAACTAAGCATGCTTTACAATAAAATATGTCTTTTCTGGTAGAAACCTGAGCCACTGAAAATGAGACAACTAGAAGCAGAGTAGAGTCCCAGACTAAGGTCTACGTTTGAGAGGCTTTGAAAGTAATCCCTGGGGGTTGGATTATTTTCACAAGGGTTATGACGTTTTATTCAAGTTTGTTGCTCCGTTTTGCACCTCTGCAGTAAAAGCAAAATGACATCCAGTACATAAGGGGTTAGCTTGACAAAGTAGACTTCCTTGTGTTCATTTTTAAGTTTGTTTTTTTTTTTTACTATATCTGTCAACAGGCAGATACAGATAGATGTATGAAAATGTGCTTGCCTGTAAAATTTGCATTTATAAATGTGTTGCCGATGGATCACTTGGGCCTGTACACATACCAATTAGCGTGACCACTTCCATCTTAAAAACAAATCTAAACAAAATTTATTATATATATATATATATATAAAGGACTGTGGGTTGTATACAAACTATTGCAAACACTTGTGCAAATCTGTCTTGATATAAAGGAAAAGCAAAATCTGTATAACATTATTACTACTTGAATGCCTCTGTGACTGATTTTTTTTTCATTTTAAATATAAACTTTTTTGTGAAAAGTATGCTCAATGTTTTTTTTTTCCCCTTTCCCCATTCCCTTGTAAATACATTTTGTTCTATGTGACTTGGTTTGGAAATAGTTAACTGGTACTGTAATTTGCATTAAATAAAAAGTAGGTTAGCCTGGAAATGAAATTAAAATTCACAAGTGTGTGGTCTTTATTTCAGTACCCAACCCTCTTTTTTTTACCCTACCTATTTTGCTACTGCAATATGTAGTCACATCACCATCTCCGTTCCTCCAATTAGAGAAACATGGATCTTTGTTCTAAAATCAAGATATGAACACTAGTTCTCGTTCTTTAAATGATCTTATTCCATTGTATAGCCCCAAGAGGTGCAGCTTCCATCTTGGAAACCTTTGGATTTGATGTAGAGGAAGCTTTGCAGACACTGCTTTGAAAAGAAAGAAAATGTCCTTAAAAGGGACAAATTTTTAAAATGTGTATAAGCTGCTGTCTTTGATTACTGTGTTCATGGTTTGGTGTAGCTGTATTTTCTTTTAACTTTCATCCCATTAGTAATGGTCTTTGGGAGTATTTGTAAAATATATGAACACCACAAACCGTGGGGCTGTACCTCCCAGGTAACCAACACATGTTGTGTTTGAATCTGCGATTTCCAATACTGGATGATGTATGTAAACATGTTATGTCTCTTAGTGCAAAAAGAAACATCATTTTTTTAGGGCTGGCTCACTCTGTCAGGCCTAATCTAAAGGCTAGATATAAAGTCATGTGACTGCTGCTTCAATAAAAACGAATTTATATTGGATAAAGTCTACTCTGTTTATTTGTTCATTTTATTTATTGTGGTGGTGGGGTTGGCTAATATTTGAAAAATAGTTAAACATGTTTACCAGTTGTAAGGGGTTTGGGAGGAGGGAAAAATGCAAATATAAAGATGGCACTTGTGGGATGGGCCTCCTAATGGCATAGAAGTGCATTTGTTTGGGATTCACTAATCTTGTATTTCCTGCCCTATTTGAGTTGGAATTGAGCAAGATACCCTTTTACTGAAAGACTGCATTCCAAATAGTACTGACCAACCTGTTCTTTGGATCACATTTCAGGAGAACAGTGGTAGGGGATGCCATTTCAATGGGTGTTCTAGAAAGAGTAGTGAGGCGGGGGTGGGGGGGGTCAGATTGCAGAGTTCTTCATGGAGAAGTTTCTGAAAGGAAGTGACCCAAAGTGATGATACGGCCACCCGTTTCTCAGGTGTAACATACTCATACGCTCACCCGCACTGTGGGCATGTTAAGGGAACGTGTCCGGAGGAAATGGAAGCTGCTGCGTAATACGGCATGGGGCCCACGAGTTGTCAGAAGCTGGGAAGGGATGGCCAACCAAATGTCTGTTTCTCTTTACAGCCTCTTCTCCAGAAAGGAGAGGCCACCCCAGCCTTCCCACAAGAAAACTTGTTGATGTCAATGCTTTCATTGGATCCTTAATGTCTGGCCAGGTAGAGATTGGCTGTTGAGTGCCTCTGGCTAATGAGGGGGCCAAACGGCAAACAGTCCTTACTTAGAAGGGCTTTTCTCCTAACCTTTAGAGATGGACTCCATCCTCACCTGAGGTAAGACCTAGAAAATGAACAGCAGCCACGGGGATGCCTAGAAACCAACACTTAGTTCTGTGTTCAAAGACTCAGGAAAGGGAGGAATGGGGCAATCCAAATGTTTGAGAGGCGCCGGGCTCGTAGCCCTATAAACTCAAGATCCACAAAGCTACTGAAGTATCCCGTGTGAACAGTTTGGTGTATCTCACCTTGAATCTTCACTTAGACTACAATAATTTTTATAAGCTATATAAATCCTATATACATATCAATTCAGCTACCCAGGTATTTTTAAAATCACTACTAAGACATGGGAGTTTACATCCCATCTTAATTTTGCCTTACTGTAGCCTATATTTAACAACCATTTCGGGTTCTTGAATGAATAGCACACTCAAAATTATTTCAATGGGTAAGAGGCAATGCATGATTTATGAATGCAGTTGAATAAAATTTATATTTCCCAATGAGTGTAATTAGACAAAATTCCTGGAAACAAATTCATCTGTATTCATTGTATGAGGAGAGAGGAGCTCTTTTTTCTCATCAGTTTCCTTTCTAAAAATGCATGTGTTCTATATCCTTAATGCAGAAGAGGCTGGAAAATCTGAGGAAATGACAAGGAATATGTTTGCTTTGATTTATAGTGTCAGCAATTTCTTATGTTCTCAAAGTTTGGCCTGCTTTTTGTAAAATGGTAAAAGCTAAACAAGTGT
>JAPYYJ010002726.1:0-12400 GCA_028533885.1 Nasua narica | reverse complement strand
GGAGGAGGTGGGGGGGTGGGCGAGCCTGGTGGTGGGTATTGAGAAGGGCACGTATTGCATGGAGCACTGGGTGTGGTGCATGAACAATCAATCTTGTAACACTGAAAAATTAAAATAAACATATTCGGGGAGAAAAAAAAATAAAAAAATTTTTTTAAATAAATAAATCTTCAAAAAAATTTCATAAATTTAGTCAACCATAAAGATAATATGAACCAAAAAGAGTTTTAGAAATTAGATTTTTGCCAAATAGAATGAAGATTCATAAAGGATTAAAGGAAAAACACTTTAGATACATTAAAGGAAAAGCAGCTATATTATATGGAAGGCAGCCAGGGCTCATATAATAGTTTTGCTGTGTCCTAGTTGTGCTATTGTGGATATACCACTTACTCTGAATTTTAGTTTCCTCACCCAGTCTAGCATATCACTAGATTATTAATGCCGACATGACATGGAGGGCTTCTGGAGCTTGAAGGAAGGAGGGCAAGGCAGTGAAGTTCACCTTTAAGAAGTCTTCCAAGAGCCTAGAATCTCTCTGTGTCCCCAGACCTGGTGGGGTATTCAGTATTGGGAAGTGAGAAGTGGCTGAAGGAGAAGAACATGCAGAAGCACAGATGCAAATGAGACTAGGGCTACAACTGAATGTCTAGACCATCAAGCCAAGGAATGCATACTGCTCCAGTCCAAGAAGTGCCACTTCTATCAGAGCATCAGCAAGATGACGGCCTCATATCCAATGAAAGCCCAGCAGGCCCCGATCTCACAGAGAAAGCCAGCTTACTATTAGGAGAAGGATGAGATTCACAGATCTGCCCTCTTCCCAGAGGCACAGAATTTAGCCATGATGGGTAAGTAACTACGCTTTTGCAATCAGAAAAGTTCAAGAACACGGAGAAAATAGTAGAAAAAGCAGGATATATAGGGTCAGAATAGGCAGCTGGTACTGCCATATTTTTTGGGCCAGGATCCACAGCATCACCTCCTTTTCTCTCTTGGTGAGGGGAAGGAGTGAGGTGAAGGAACTCCAACGCTGCTATTCAAACAAATGCTTTCATAGAAAATCTCCCTAGAACTTGAACACTTTATCTGCAACTCTACTCCCATAATCTTAAGCTTTTTAAAGTGGCCTGGATAGGGACGCTGTTTTGAGAATACATGCGAAGAGTATATGTTCTGCTATTGTTGGGTGAATTATTAATGTTAAGATGGCAAATTTCCAAAATTGATCTGTAATCCCTGTCAAAATTCCAAATGGCTGTTTTTCAGAAATGGACAAGGTGATCTTAAAATTCCTATGAAATTGCAAGAGGTAGAAAATAGCAGAAGTAATTTTGAAAAGGAACAACAAAAGGAGGGTTCACATTTCCTGATTTCAAATTTACAGTAATTATAACTTTTTTTTGAAAACTTATAGTAATTAAGAAGGTGTGGTAGTGACATAAGGACAGACAGAGATGAATGGAGTCAATTTGAGAGTCCAGAAATAAATCCTTACATTTATAGCTCATTGATTTTCAACAAGGGTATCAACACCATTCAGTGGGGGAAGAATCATCTTTTCAACAAATAGTTCTAGGACAACTGAATATACATGCCTCTACTCTCACATCATCTACAAAATTAACTCGATTAGGTAATAGTTTCTTAGATAGTAGTACATGCAATCAAAGAAGTAAACTGGACTTCATCAAAATTTAAAACTTTTGTGCATCAAAGGGATGCTACCAAGAAAGTGAAAAATCAACCCAGAGAATCTGTGATTAGGTGACAATATTCAGAATATACAAAAGTAAAAGCAGAAAATCCTATTTAAAAAAGGGTAACTAATTTGAGTAGATATTTCTCCAAAGAAAATACACAGATGGACAAATAAGCATGTGAAAAAATGCTCAAGATCATAAAAACAAATGCAAATTAAAAACACAATGAGATACTATTTCATACCTACTAGGAGGGCTAGCATCAAAGAGTCAGATAATAGCAAGGAGGATCTGGAGAAACTGGAACCCTCCTCATCCACTGGTAGTGGGAATGTAAAATGGTGCGGCTGCTGTAGAAAAGAGTTTGACAGTTTTGTAAGAAGTTAAAGATGGAATTATCATGTAAGTCAGCAATTCCACTCCTAAATATCTAATCAAGAAAACTGAAATATGATTCAGCTATAAAAAGGAGTGAAGTACTGTTACATACAACAACATGGATGAAACATGAAAATATTATAAAAGAAGCCAGTCATGGAAGGCCACAATACTGTATGATCCCATTTACATGAAATGTCCAGGAGGAGCAAATCCATAGAGACAGTGAGTAAATTAGTTGCCAGGGGATGAGAAGAGGAGGAAATTAGCACCACTTAACTGCTAAGAGACGGACGCCTGGGTGGCTCAGTCGTTCTGCCTTCGGCTCCGGTTGTGATCCCAGGGTCCTGGGATTGAGCCCTGCATCGGGCTCCCTGCTAGGTGGGAAGCCTGCTTCTCCCTCTCCCACTCCCCGTCCTTGTGTTCCCTCTTTTGCCCTGTCTCTGTCAAATAAATAAATAAAATCTTAAAAAAAAGCCTAAGAGATATAAGATTTTTTTTGGGGGGGGGGTGATAAAATGTTCTGGAATCAGATAGTGGTGATTGCTGTTCAAGATAGTGAGTATACTATAAACTACTGGTGTATACTTTAAAATGATCAATGTTATATGAATTATATCTCAATAGAAATTCTTGAAATTTAAAAAAGAGAACTATTAGAAAGTACAAGAGATAACTAGAAGATATGAACAAAGACTGTCCATTTGATGGTTACGGAATTATCAATTCTGAGAAATACGGTAATACTATTATAGTTTTTTAAGAAGTCTTTATCTTTTAAAAATAATTATTGAAGTATTTATGGATGAAATGGATGATATTTCAGATTTTTTTCAAAATAATCTAATATGGGGTACTAAAGTATATATGGGAGTATAAGTGGAATAAGTGGCCTTGTGTTAACAATTATTGAAGCTTGGTAATGAATAGGTAGTACATTACCTTTATCTCTGAAATTCTTCATAATAAAATGGTAAAAAAAACACAAAACTATTTTGTAACTATAGTGAAATAAAGGATCTAGGAAATAATCATCAATGGAAAAAAACCACTAAAGAAAGATAAAAATGGGGAATTTTGTTATTATGGGTGGATCATGGTGATTAACACCTGAACCAAAAATCAGATCATTTTGTGTTCTTAAGGGCATGCAATAGGAACTATACACACTATCTATGAGGTATTCTTATAAAAAATTTGCATCAGAATCTAATCAAGTCTCTAGCTTTACCAGTTTTATAGGAAATTTGAAGAATAGAGAAATCCTTTGAAGGACACAACAAGAAACAAATCAATTAACTCCAGAATCTGAAACATGCTTACAAAACAAATATCTCAGTTTTCTCAAAAAATAAATTACGAAAAAAGGGTGAAGTTTAACAAGATTTAAAAAGACTTAGGGCATATAAGAAATATTACAATGTATAAGCCTTGTTTCGATCCTGATTTTAATAAGCCAACTATAAAAGGACATTTTTGAAACAACCATAGAAATGTGACTATGTACTGTATAGAAGATACTATTAGGGAAATAGTATTAATTTTATAAGGATAATAATGGCACTGTGGTTATGAAAAGTCATTATCTGTTAGAAATACATACTGAAGAATTTTCTGATGAAATGACATGTTTGGGACCTGTGAAACATGCCAGGAAAAAAACCACAGATATACACACATGTATACATATACATACATACGTATAAAGCAAAATTAGCAAAATGTTAAGAATCGTTGAACATGGAAGTTCATTGTATTATTCTATTTTGTTTATGTTTGAAAATTTCTGTAATAAAAGGGGAAGGAAGGGGGCACCTGGGTGGCTCAGTGGGTTAAAGCCTCTACCTTCAGCTCAGGTCATGTTCTGAGGATCCTGAGATCGAACCCTGCATCTCCCTGTTCGGCAAGGAGCCTGCTTCCTCCTCTCTCTCTGCCTGCCTCTCTGCCTACTTGTGATCTCTCTGTCAAATCAATCAATCAATCAATCAATCTTAAAAGGGGGGGGAGGAAGAAGGGAAGGAGAGGGAGAGAAAGAGAGAGGAAAGTAGATTTGAACCAAATCAGTAAGTAGGACTGCAGAATGAAAGCTATAAAATTTCCCAAATGCCCTGAAATTCAAAGTTTTTTCTAATTTCAGGAGTTGGCAGAAGCCTTGTCTCAGAGAGATAATTTTAGGTCCTAGGAATAATCAGAAGTGTCCTACCAATAGTAAGGTAGTAATCTAGCCTGGGCATCCAAGCCTAAATTAGCAAACCTCCCCCACCCTCCCCAATTTGCACTGCTATTCCTTCTAGCAGCAAGCCTACTGAGTTGGCCTTGGTAGGAAGCATGCTCCTTCCCTTCCTACATGTAGCATCTGCTTCTTCTATACCTTCTCTGAGGTGGCCTGAACAAGACTATGTACATGATTAGGTAGCTAGCTGTCCCTATAAATTCATCTGAACTGCCATTGGGAGCAATTTGTTTCTTTTGTTTTGTTTTGTTTGTTGGGGGGAGCAATTTGTAATAAATAATTCATCTTCATTTCTAAAAATTCTTCTAGAAACAGTACTTGGATGACAATGACTTGAGCAGCTCAAATATTGTAGGTGATGAACAACTGGAACATTCTTTACTCCTCAGCACCCCCCAACAATGTGGGAAGTTCAGCAAATAATGGTACTTGTAGTATACATTCCAGATATTAAAAGAAGGTCACAGGGGATGATTCATATCATAATTCTGTTTTCTCCATTAGGAGACTCATAAGGAAAATGACTTTTGCAGACTTGGCCTAACATCATGGAGCATTAATCTCTACGAAGGTCTGTAGCTGTTTTGGGAACACTGGGATGTGGGAGCTTTGAACATCTCTGAGAGAGGAAAGAGATTAGCAGATTAGTAGATTAGAATGAACAGGTTCCATTTTAACCAACTGGTATATAAGGGCCATTTCCTTTCTGTGGATATCAGTCTTCTTCCTTCAGTATCATACTGGTAAGGCAAAATGACCATAGAGTTACTACTAGTTCCTCTGCAGTTTTATAGCAATTAGATACTCTTAGAATTATAGGTATACTTTGAATATCTGATTTTCCTTTGCATGTGCTAAGTTGTTACTGGAGTATATAGTGAAGGAGAGAATCCTAGACTTAGCACCAGAACAAAAGCTGCCAGCCCTAAGATGTGAATATAGAGCTGCCAACAATAAGGCAAGAGTACAAAGGCAGAAATTACCAGAAATAGGTCAGAATATAGAAATGTTGAAGAAAGGCCCAGGCTAGATGCTAGGAACCTGCAGTTAGCAGGGAGTGGCCATGTTGATACCAAGCTAGGTCAAGCTAAGTCCCCTTGGTTTAAAAGATACAGAATTGGGCCAAACATAACAATGTGTTTTTCTAATACAGGATATTAGCTGTGGCACTGGCTACCTTGACATATCCTAATCTGAAATAAAAATGTATTGAAAACCTGCCATGATGACAATTGTACTTCATGAAGAGGATGAATTAAAAAAAAAAAAGGATGAATTCCTAAATGGCCAGTCTCTGCTATTCAAATAATGTTACCATCTCCCAAAGAATGGTCTGGGGGCAGGAAAGAACAGTATTTCATTTTAAGCTGGACTACTCATCTACCAAAATACCATTTTGACCAAAGAAACAGATGCAGAATTACAGTCACAGCTGCATTCTGTACAGAACAAGTTGGATAATGGTACTCTAAATTGCTAATTAAACTACTAATGATTTTTTTAGTGGCATTGCATTATTTTCCCACTTTCGTTTAAATTTTTTTTAAAAAGCATCCAGGAAGTTTAAAAAATGGTAAATTGTTAAATATCAGTGAGTCATCCAAAGAGAAATTCCATATAACATCCATTTCTTGAAATGGCATTCTCATATGGGATTTTGTAAGAGTGCCATTTACTGACTAGCTATTTGTTTTAATTTACTTTCTCATCAATTTACTTGCATTTAAGATTAAGTATCTCAATATTAGTATTTGTATCTAGCTCGACAGTTGGTATAAAAGACAATAAACCAACATATGTCATGATATGCTGGCACTGGGAATGCACTATGACTAGATTTACAAAAAGTAATAGCAACAGTACATTTTTATTTTTATTGTGACAACCGTGGTGAAATTTATTACGCTGTTAGTATTTTATTGTTTAATTATGCCAGAATAGCTGAGGGAGGTAATTACTTTTTTGATATAAAAATGCTGTTAATGTTTTTATTTCAATTTAGCAGATTATAGAATACAGATTAAAGCACTGCCGTTGTTCCATATTGTTTCTTGTGCATTTAAGTGGCAGAATATTTTTTCCACAAACAGTAAATTCATTTCTACTGAATTATTTTTTAAGGTTTCTAAATAATTTACCTCTTAAATGAAAACCTCAATCTGGCCAGGAACTTCCATACATTAGATTTATAAAGAACATTTTATATATAAAATGATGTACCAATCACCATGTCACAATGTTTCTTGAAAATTTTTCTATTTATTAAGGTAAATTTCCTGTTAAAAAATTAAAAATACATTCTTCTTATGCAATTACAAATTCAGAGGTTAAATACTTACATTTGCATCTAACAGATGATCCAATTTCAGTGATCTCTTAACACTGCAAACAAAATATTTAAAGAAATCTTAGATTTATATGCTCTAAGTAGCCAAATATTTGAGAGTAAGAAATATAAACAAAGATTCTGAGTTACTTTTGCCAATGAAAGCAGAATACCATATGAGGAAAGTAATTTTCATGATGATGAAACTGGATTTTTTAATAGCATATTTCAATATGGGATAATTAAATATTCAAATGAATTTTTATATATGGTTTTATATACATGCACTATTGTACAATTCAAGCATTAAAGTCATATTATGAAATAATCTTAGTAAAAATGAATGTATTTGTGTTTTAAAATATCACTATTGAAAAATTAAGCATAAGGACAAAATAATTTACACACCCTTGATAGAGATGTTAAAAATATATTATTTGCAGAAATAATGCACTAGATATTAAAATAAAGGTATGAACAAGATGAAAAGTTTTGCACATTATTCTAGCTTTAAACATGATTCAGTGTTACCAGACTATGACTTAACTGAGGAACAGATGCTCTATGTCTTTATAAGTCCCCAATCCATAAGAAACTATTTTTTGTCTCCTTCACTAAACTGATTCAGGAACATGCCAGGCTCTCTCTGTGCAAAATCTGTTCTGCTAAAGTGGATGCCCAGCTGTTGGTGACAATGCTTAGAAAGGAAAGCTGAATATTTATAATACTTTATTTCGTACAGCTGTCTTCTAAAGAGCAGTCATCAACATTTTATTGAATGCTGGCTAAATGCTCAAAGGAGAAAAAGGTCAATATAAATTAAAACTAGTTTTCCCAGTAATAAATGCAGCATTAAAAGTACTTTCTTGATCCTTGAGAAACAGAAATTACGTTATTTAAAATATAGAGAATTTGAGCATAAAGCAAAAAAAAAAAAAAAAAAAAAAAGAAAAGAGAGAGGATTGTATTGGTTGTATAAACAAAGATTGTATTATAGAAAACAAAGGTTGTATTATAGAAAACAAAAAAATTTTTATACATATTGGAAAATTACTATTCATAAATAGCTACTTTTTTTCCTGAATATTGACTTTCAAATAAGTGACAAGAACAAGAAAAAATGAAGAGATGGACAATTTACAAATATTATGGAGTAGTAAATATTAAATACAAAAATTTAATCTATCAAAAAAGGCTCCCTTAATTTTGCTATTATATCTACATTGGCTTATCGCATAACATTATTTCTTGAGATTAATTAAATCACTTTGAAAAATAACTTGTATCTTTTAGAAGTCCACTTGAAATTAATTTAATGTGAATTTTCAATGAAGCAAGAAAAAAATAAGAGATATGAACAAATAAAAATGGCAGATGATCCAAAAAAAGTATATATATTTAGTTTTGTAATACATAGTACTCTATTCAGATGTATGAGATATTTTGGTATTTTATAAAATTTCAAAAGTAGAAATCAAAAACTAAAAGAACACAGCACAGAGTTTTTTATTGTTTTTATTTTTTTTAATTTATTTTTATTCTTTTAAGATTTTATTTATTTATTTATTTATTTGACAGAGAGAGAGAGAGTGTCAGAGAGGAAACACAAGCAGGGGGAGTGGGAGAAGTAGGCTCCCCACTGAGCTGGGAGACCCATGCGAGGCTCGATCCTAGGACCCTGGGATCATGACCTGAGCGGAAGACAGGCGCTTACCGAGTGAGCCACGATTCAGGCGCTCCTATTCTGTTTTTAAATGCTAAGATGTATACTACCTATTAGAAGGAAACAAACCCCACCCTGATATTAACTGTTCAAAATATTACTTATTAACAACTAATTCTTAGAGAAAGTAACTTGATGATTGGATTTAAAAGATTTCTGGTTTACATCCTAGGTTTGATCTAAGAAGCCCAAGGAAATGTATAAAAGTAAACAAGAAATCGAGCAGGGTTAGACTGTTATTTTCCACTT
Source organism: Nasua narica (assembly GCA_028533885.1). Classification (NCBI taxonomy): domain Eukaryota; kingdom Metazoa; phylum Chordata; class Mammalia; order Carnivora; family Procyonidae; genus Nasua; species Nasua narica. The sequence continues at coordinate 3,788 of JAPYYJ010002726.1, read as the reverse complement.
TAACAGTTTAATGAGACTCTAAAAAACATGATTTATTGTGTTGATATGGTTTTCAGATAATTCAGGCATGTAAACTAAAACCTGGTAATATTTATAAGAATCATGAAAAGATTTAATAGATGAGACTAGAAGAAATCTAAGAAATCACTTAGTTCATCCAATATGGAAGAGTTGGTATCATATGCCCACTGTCACACAGCTTGAAGGGCAGAAACTCAGATTTCAGGTCATGTGCACAACAAATCTTTGTTGAATCAAGGGGGAGGAGTTGAACAGCAAACCTATTAGAGGATTTTATGACCATCTATTAGAACTAGGCCCACTGCCAAAGTATGTTATTAAATTAAGCACATACTGTATGCTTTTACTCCTTTTTTATCCACTCTTTTATCCATAAACAACTATAAGCATGAAATTATGTTACATGGAAGAGGATGATGTTAATAGGAAGAGAGAGGAAGAGATGGTTCAAATACACATTATAAAGGAAGAACAGACAAAACTTGATTAGATATATGGGATAAATATTTTTCTAAGGTATTTACTCACTTGTTACCAGTATTAGTTGGCAATTAAAAGTGATGTATCTCTGGTAGTTCTGTAAAGTTATAAGTAGTTTTAGGGGTGACTACTTTGGTTTAAAAAAATGTAATACTCCAAAAAGGACTCAAATAGACATTTCTCTAAAGATATACTACTGGCCAATAAACATATAAAAAAAATGTTCAACATCCCTAATATTAGGAAAATGTAAATCTGAACCACAAAGAGATACCATTTCACAACCATTAGGATGTCTATTATAAAAAACAAAACAAAACAAAACAGAAAAAAACAGAAAATGTTAGTTAGGATATGGAGAACTGGAATGTTGATGCACTGCTAGTGGGACTGTAAAATGGTATAGCTGCCACGAAAAACAGTTTGGCAGTTCCTCAAAAAATTACGGGTAGAGGGCCCCTGGGCGGCGCAGTTGGTTGAGCGACTGCCTTCGGCTCAGGTCATGATCCCGGAGTCCCGGGATCGAGTCCCGCATTGGGCTCCCAGCTCCATGGGGAGTCTGCTTCTCACTCTGATCTTCTCCCTTCTCATGCTCTCTCTCACTCTCTCTCTTTCCTAATAAACAAATAAAATAAATAAAAAAATCTTTAAAAAAAAAAATTACGGGTAGAACTGCCATATAATTCAGCAATTCTATTCTAGGTATATATCCAAAAGAACTGAAAGTAGACCCTAACAGGTATTTGTACACCCATATTATAGCAGTGTTATTTCCAGTAGCCGAAATGTGAGAACAATGCAAGTGCCCACTGACAGGTAAATGAGTAAACGAAATGTAGTATAGATACACAATGGCCTATTATTCAGCCTTAAAAAGGAATTGATATATGCTCCAACACAGATGAACCTTTAAGATATCATGCTAAGTGAAATAAGCCAATATCAAAAGGGTAAATAATGTATGATCCACTTAAATGAGGTACTTAAAGTAGTCAAATTCATAAACACAGAAAATAGTGGTTGCCAAGGGCTGAGAGGATGGGTGAATAGTTACTGTTTGATGGGTATAAAATTTCAGTTTTGCAAGATGGAAAAAGTTTTGGAGATAGATGATGGTGATAGTTGCACAAGGTGAATGTACTTAATGTCATAGAACTATACGCTTAATGATTAAACTATAAACTTTAGGGGTGCCTGAGTGGCTCAGTTGGTTAAGGGTCTGCCTTCGGCTCAGGTCATGATCCCAGGGTCCTAGAATCAAGTCCTCTGTCGGGTTCCCTGCTCCTGCTTCTCCTTCTGCCCCTCCCCCCACTCATTCTCTCAATCTCTTGTTCTAATAATAAAATCTTTTAAAAAATAAATAATTTTTTAAATGGGCATTTATATACTGTATCCTAATTTCCTCCCTCCTACTGGTAATCTTACTACTTCTGCAGGTTACTTCCCACTTCCAACTTAACCCAAATTTACTCCTATGTCCATAATTTAACTACCTGTGCTTCATTTTTAGTTGTATTAAATTTAGATTCATTGGGATGAAAATTCTGGTTGCTGCTAGCATTTTGCTTTTGAGAATTTAGGAAAGATAAATACATCTGACATGCAATTTCATATCAAGAGGAATAGAAAGTAACTATGTTTGTAGGATTAGTCACATTACTAAGACTACCCTCCCCTATTTTATTAAACTTATCACATGGTAGTAACCTGAATAGGATTCTCTGATTCTACCAGAACAGAACAAGTACATGAGTTTCATTATACAACATTATTAACACTGGTGACAATATAAATTACTCCAGAAAAAAAGAACTTTCATTTGATTTCTAATTAAGAATGAGGAATGACACCTCAAAAAATACAGAATTAATGCTTTGAGCTTCTCTTTAAAAAAAATTTTTTTTTTTTTTTTTTTTTTTTTGAGAGAGAGTGCAAGTAGGCAGAGAGGGGAGAGAATCTCAAGCAGGCTCTATGCTCAAAGTGGAGCCCAATGTGGGGCTTGAACTCACAACCCCAAGATCATGACCTGAGCAGAAATCAAGAGTTGGACACCCAACTGACTGAGCCACCCAAGTGCCCTCTCTGAGCTTTTCTTTAAAACACTGGATTAAATATAATTTTGAATAGCAGAGCTGAGGGTAAGAGTGTGTGTGTGTGAGAAGACAGATAAAGTTGGTAAAGCAGATAAGAGTCAGAGGGCCTTGATGCTATGCCAAATTCCTCCCCTAAGTTTGGGCAAATCATATAATTTCACTAAGCTTCATAAAGTTGATAATAATACTGGCCTGCAAACTAGTAGGGAATTTCTCAATAGAAGATAAAAATACCACTTACAATTGTCAGTGCTTCCCTTTACTTCTCACTATAATGGTGATGACAATTTTTCAAGAGTATTTAAAGGAGTTGAGTATAGGAGTATACTTGCGAGATGCTTAGAAATCCTTTGATGAAGGCAATGACCAAATTCACATCCCATGTGACTCCTCTGGTGTAAATTGAGATATCTGAAATGATTTATTTTCCATTCTATGCATGCGAATGAGAAAAGAAGGGAGAAGAATCTTCTATATCCCTTTTATATTCTCCCTTTCATTCAAGCCTTTTGTGTTCTCTCAAGTGCTCTTTTGTGTTTAAAATTCAGGTGGTCATATAATAATTCACTATCATGTATGGGTAAGTAGAAGAAATATTACTCTGTTACATGTAGAAATATGGTCATCATGGGAAAGCATCTAATGATGAATGAATAACACAGAATGAATCCTGTGTTATTCTTCATGATAAAATTGGCCAAAACCGTAAGCAGTTATTGGATAACAAATTTTTTTGCGTCAAAAGCTTCCTTATTAAAAGGTTAACAGAATTAGCTAAACAATTCTTATAGAAGTAGAGGTATATATTTGGGACTACTGACCCCAGAAGATAAATAAAGAGAGGTGACGTGGTCACTGAGCAAAATAAAATGAGAAATGTCATCAGATAATTTCATTCTTAAATGAGTATTCTCAAAAATGAACATTAATATTCATTGCTATTTCCTCCTGTGAGAAACTTACATATACATATATGTGTGTATCATCACACATACATATATATAAAGGACATAAGTTAAATCCTTTTAAAATTTATCAAAAGGGGAGGAGGAGCAAGATGGCGGAGAAGTAGGAGGTTGAGATAGAGTCGGAACCCAGAAGTTCATCTAGATAGTTAATAAATCATTTTAAAAGTCAGCATACTCAACAGGAGGGAGAAGAGAGGAAGAAGAGCAATTCTAGGAGCAGAAAATC
>JAPYYJ010002725.1:0-12400 GCA_028533885.1 Nasua narica | reverse complement strand
ATGAACCAACACTCATACGCATCATTAACCGAAGTCTCGAGTTTACAGTGGGGTTTACCGTTTGTGTTGTACATTCTATGGTTTGTGACAAGGGCATAATGCATGCATCCAGCGAGCCAGCATCCTACAGAAGTGTCACCGCGCTAAAACCCTCCGGTGCTTCACCTCTTCATCCCTCCCCTGCCCCCTCCACCATTCCCCAAACTTGTGGTGATCACTCATCTTCTGTCTCCGCAGCTGTGCCTTTTCCAGAATGTCAGAGAGTTGCGATCGTGTTGTGTGCAGCGTCTTCAGACTGGCTTTTTTTTTTCACTTAGCAACATGCTGTCCAGGTTCATGTCTTTTTGTGCCCTGGCAGCTCATTTCTTCTTGCCGAATAATGGAAGGGCTCCTGTGATTATCCTCATCACCACGGCTGTGTGCCAGGTATTATTCTAGTGTTTTGTACATATCAATTTCACCCTTCCAACTTTATAGGGTAGGTACTGCTGTTATCCCCATTTTACAGATGAAACAGATGTGTTACAGCAGAAACAAAACAGAGAACTGGAAATAACTTGCCTGAAGTTATAAAGCTTAGAAATGGAGGAAGAAGATTTGAACTCAGGTAGTCTAGCTCTAGTATCCATGCCCTTAAGCACTAGACGATACTGCTTCATGTGAAAATGTCTTAGAGAATCTCGAGTGCCTAATTTTATCAGTTCACACTCCTATACTCCCCAATCTCTCCGGAAACTGAGGATTAAGGAGCTTAAATATCTAGCTGAAGGTCATAGAGTCAATACATGGTAGATGTGGGCCTCAAACCCCGCTGGAATTACTCCAAAGTCTGTGCTCAAAAAACTGTTGTCTTAACTGCATCTAATATCATCTTTTGGTCAACTGAGCTTTCTGAATTAACATGACATTTCTATAAGAAGCTGAAACATGGGACTCCTGGGTGGCTCAGTGGGTTAAAGCCTCTGCCTTCGGCTCAGGTCATGATCTCAGGGTTCTGGGATCAAGCCCCACATCGGGGTCTCTGCTCATCAGGGAGCCTACTTCCCACTCTCTCTCTGCCTGCCTCTCTGCCTACTTGTGATCTCTCTTTCTCTCTCTCTGTCAAATAAATAAATTAATTAAAAAAAAAAGAAGCTGAAACATTTGTGAAACAACTCAGAAGTTGGTCACCAAATTATCTTTATAAAAGTGGGAGGCTTGTAATCCCACTTTTAGAGACATGCTCTAACAAGCTCTTGCACACCCAAGAATGGTAAATGTGTGTATGAGAATGTGTAAGAATATTATAGCACTGCTGTAATACAATATTCTTGAAAACACTGAATTGTTTGGAGGAGCGGTTAAGTGACCTGGTGCATATTCTCCCTGAAGGATACCCGGCAACAGTTTTAAAAAATGAGGCAGGCCTATATGCGTGTATATAGAAGATCTTCAAGACAGAAGACAGCAATCCGTAGGATAATATGTACAGTTCCACTACTGTAAATAAGCCAAAACCAAGTTGGATGATCAAGTATATAAAGAACAGAAAACTCCTGGTTATATTCAAAACTCTTAGCAGTGGTTCTTTTTGGGGAGGTAAGTGGAATGGACAATGAGTGAAGACTACTTTTACCTTTTAATCTATATGCTTCTGTGTTGGAATTTATCCTATAGCAAGGAGGTATTCATGTTAGTAGTCTTCTAAATTAGATGACTTTAAAGGATCAAACACAAAATGATTATACACAGCCTGATTACAACAGTGTAGAAATGTACAAAGTCAGAATTAAGTTTTGAGAAAAAAATAGTTGGGGTTTTAACTTCATGGTTCCCCCCCACCTAAATTAGGTAATGTGCTTTAATGTACTAAAATTAAACTGTTAAAAAATAAGTGAATAGAATCATACCAAGGAAAATCGGCTTGTTTATTTTATTTCCATTAGAAAAATATTATTTATTAAAACTGTGATCCACTTTCTTCTCCTTCACCTCTACCATTCAAATTTCAGTACTTTAATTTCATTCAAGTGTAAAAGCAGAATTACAAAGTTCATGTGAGAACTAAGTATTTCACATCATTAAATTAACAGGATTTAACTGAATTACGTGTGCTCTTAATTATTTGTCAGGAATACTAACTCCTCTCTCCTACGCTTTACTTCCCTTGCCTCTCATCTATTTGTGTAAGTATGTGATGAGCGTCTCTTTCCCCACGTCCAGGAACACGAGTGTGCATGTGATTTATGACATCAGTAACTGGAGTTGTCATCTGATCCCCAATTCAGGCTTAATTCCCCTTATTATATGCTATTTCCATAATGACCTCAAATGTTTAAGTCAATCATACACTTTCCAACGTCAACTGTAAGAATTAAGACGTTAATTTGAAAACGGTTAAAGTTCCAGACTAAATAATGCTGGACGCGCTTATAGCGATGCTGTTGTCAGAGGTCCTTGGACAGCCACTGCCTCAATCTCCACACGGCCTCCCTGCAAGGAAAATCATCAAGCAATGGTTAATTTTTTTTTACAAATGAAGCGAACTCCAGAATACCTACTAAAAACATAAACATAAATTGGACGCCCCAATGTGACATTTTTCAAAGAAGGGAAGGATGGGGAAGCATTCACGGAGCGGCCCCGACAGGCCAGGCTCCCATTCCAGACGCGTTCGTGTGCATTAGCTCATGGGATTCTCTGGGCAACTCTACTAGACAGAGGTCTCCCCTCCCTCCAGAGAACAATACATGGAAGCTCGGAGAGGGGGTTTAACCTGTCCCAGGACACCACGCTAAATGGCAGAGGTTCAAACCCATGTCTTGGGATTCCAAGTTCAAAGCTCCTTCCACGACACTCAATACCTAGGTTAAGTTTGGGAATACTGACCATTCCAAGTAACAACTGATTAAAACAATAAACATACCACTCATAGGAGATACATATTTTTTTTTAAAGATTTTATTTATTTATTCAACAAAGAGAGATCACAAGTAGGCAGAGAGGCAGGCAGAGAGAGAGGAGGAAGCAGATTCCTCGCTGAGCAAAGAGCCCGATGCGGGGCTCGATCCCAGGACCCTGAGATCATGACCCGAGCCGAAGGCACAGGCTTCAACCCACTGAGCCACCCAGGCACCCCAGGAGATAAATTTTCTTTTTCTTTTTTTTTTTTTATTTTTTTAGATTATTTATTTATTTATTTATTAGGAAAGAGAGAGAGTGAGAGAGAGCATGAGAAGGGAGAAGGTCAGAGTGAGAAGCAGACTCCCCATGGAGCTGGGAGCCCGATGTGGGACTCGATCTCAGGATTCCGGGATCATGACTTGAGCCGAAGGCAGTTGCTTAACCAACTGAGCCACCCAGGCGCCCCAGATAAATTTTCTTTACAGGGAAGTCAGTAGGCTGCTTTTTTGTAGGCAGGAATATTGTGCTGTAAGGAGCTTCTCATCGCATTCGAATACCACAGTAACAATGGTGAGAAAATATTCGGGCCACTGGTTTTGAGATTATTTTTCTAATGGAAGTCTGGATGTTTCATTAAGCAAGTGAAGTTTTTTCTTGCAGAGCTCACTACCCTGGCTCAGGGTACAGTCTCTTAAGTATGTGAAAACAATACAGCTGCTATTTTACTTTTTCTTACAATTCAAGTCCCTCTGATTCCATTGTGTTCACATTCATGTGTGGCCTTAATTTTTCATTTTCTTAATTTTTAAGACAAATTTTAAAAATTTCTCAAGTTTCTTAATTTTTACCCCCCATGAATATAATATTGGGTATTTCCTTTTAGTCTTTAAGATCCTGGAAAGTGGAGAGTACTCCTTCTTTTTCTTTAAAACATTTCCTGCTAGGGGTGCCTGGGTGGCTCAGTGGGTTAAAGCCTCTGCCTTCTCCTCGGGTCATGATCTCAGGGTCCTGGGATTGAGCCCTGCATTTGGCTCTCTGCTCAGCGGGGAGCCTGCTTCCCCCTCTCTCTCTGCCTGCCTCTCTGCCAACTTGTGATCTCTCCGTCAAATAAATAAATAAAATCTTTGAAAAAAAAACACATTTCCTGCCAAAGTGCTTAGTTTGTTACACTCAGAAGACAACGTAGAAATTTACAATCGTGTATATTAGTCACTTTAAAGTGTACTTACTTTGGGCAAAGCAGCAACCTGGTAAGCAGCTCTTGCAGGAAAACTACTCTTGAAATCTAAATTTAAAAGAATTTCATTTTAGTTTTCAGACACTGTATTGTGACTGCACAATCAAGACTCTGGTAAGTGCTTCACAGATCTGTCCATTTTTAGATACAAGTGACACTAAGAAAAGCTCACATTCATATTTGTTTGATAAAATATTTTGCCATAGGATTCCTATGATACTGAATACTTTTTAAGATGCCTTAGCTTTCTGGAAAAAAATGAAAATACATACTTTGAGACTTTGATCTTGTTTGATACAAATTGGATCTTATGTTTAAAGCAATATTTATTGTGGTATGAACTCATTTAAGCATTCCAACAACCCTTTTGAACAAGCCCAAACAGAGATGGTGGTGAGGCCATATCACAGCAGTAAAAAACATAATCTCTGTATTTAAAAAAACGATCAGGAGGCTTAAAAAACCTGAGAAGCGTGTAATAATATTAAGCTTTAGGAAAATGAATTTGTAAGGTTGTAGTATATTCTCCAAGAGAGTGCCATAGAAATGTCTTGGATCTTTCTCACGGGGCCACACTGTATGTTCTCGATCAGACTATTCTTTTAGGACAGAATCTGTGGCCATTTCTTTAGCATCTCCTATCACTCTTGATTCATAAAGAACACTCAATAAGGTTAATAGATTCATTTCTTGTTTAAATGGAATACAGTAAGAAAGCCAGATTACTTACACTGTTTGTAGACTTCATTGACAGTGTTGAAGTCATTTATGTCAGCCAGCAAAACAGTTGTTTTTACCACTAGAAGATATATACATTGTTATTAGGTTTAGCTGTTGGGTCTCACCCAAAATATTACTTAGAGAAACATAGGGTTCTGACTGTCTTGATTAAAATGGGACTGAAACTAAATCAACTTTTAAAAGCAATGAAGATATGGCATGATGTATTACTGAGTGCTCTATGTTCTTCAAAAAGACCACAGGAATATCAAACAGAAATATGAAGGGATGAGGTGCCTGGGTGGCTCAGTGGGTTAAGCCTCTGCCTTCAGCTCAGGTCATGATCCCAGGGTCCTGGAATCTCATGATCCCAGGGTCCTGGGATTGAGCCCCGCATCGGGCTCTCTGCTTAGCAGGGAGCCTGCTTCCCCTTCTCTGTGTGCCTGCCTCTCTGCCTACTTGTGATCTCTTTCTCTGTCAAATAAATAAATAAAATCTTTTTTTTAAAAAAAGAAAGAAATGTGAAGGAATATCAAGTCACTCACCATTAGTGAAGTCACAGCCTGCAGCTTTCAGAATTTCGCCCATGTTTGTAAGAGCCTAGGAAGCAAGGTAAGAAAGGCCTAAGGCACTGACATTATAGTAAAGCTTCAATTCAATTCAATTAATCAATTTTTGCTAATACCCCTTGAACAGCTTACCCTGCAGAAAATTTCTACCTTTCTAGGCAATTCTACTCTTTCTATGCCACCTCTACATAAGTGAATTGCTTCTTGGCTTTCATTTAATGGAAATGAATCTTTCTGAAATACAGTGAGACTTTGTCTCCTTTTGTGAGTAAAAAGACTAGACTGAACTCTCTTCTTCAGTGCTAGAGCATGTGAAGTTCTCAGCCGATGTCCACTAAGCTGAAACAGAGAAAGCTCCTGGAGCTCCTAACCATCACTTGGAGGATAAATATGAGCTGGGAGCATTAAAACATGTTTTCTTGTAAAGTAAAAATTGACCTTAAAGAGTACTTCTACCTGTTTCTCAAAAAATATTAGTAACTAGGTATATGCCCGACACTCTGGCCTTTGGAAAAATATCTGTTTTGCACTCATTCCTTAACGTATTATTTTTTCAGTTCATTGCTCCCTTCCACTTTACTGGTCACATTATAATATTTGATATTTATTTATTTATTTTTAAAGATTTTATTTATTTATTTGACAGAGAGAGATCATAAGCAGGCAGAGGCAGAGAAAGAGGAGGAAGTAGGCTCCCCGCTGAGCAGAGATCCCAGGACCCTGGGATCATGACTCGAGCTGAAGGCAGAGGCTTTAACCCATTGAGCCACCCAGGTGCCCCGATAGGTATTTTTTAAAATCCATCTTCTAAATAGGTAACATATGGATAGGGTAAAAAATTCAAAAGTTATAAAAAAGCATATCCACTGAAAGGATGCCTCTCACCCTGACTGCCCTCCTCCCGGTTTCCTTCACAGGGAACTACTATTTCCGGTTCCTTGCACAACCTTGTGGAGACACACAGCGCTCATACTGCCCTGAACGGGCACATGCGCAGACGTGCAGATGGTAGGATACTGTGCAAGCTGTTTCGTGTCTTGGTTTTATTTTATCACATGACAATTTACCTTGGGGGATTTTTCTGCATTAATTCAATTGTATGGCTCCAGCATGATTTATTTTACTAGTTCCTTATGGACGGACATTTGGGTTGTTTTGTGTCTTTGAATAATACAAATGACTCCATGAATGCATAAAATTGTAATTTAATTCTATTTATTGGATTAGAATTGTACTCCCCACTCTTATTTAGAAAAACATACTACATATCATCTTTGACAGTTCTTACTAACAAATGCTGACTTTTACTTTTGTGGTGTTTTCTTGCGGGTCAGTGGCCCTGCTAAGAAATTTCCCAATCTGTGGACGCCTGGGTGGCTCAGTCAGTGAAGCGTCAGCCTTCGGCTCAGGTCATGATCCCGGGGTCCTGGGATCGAGCTCTGCACTGGGCTCCTTGCTCGTGAGGAGCCTGCTTTTCCCATCTACCTGCTGCTCCCTCTGCTTGTGCTCTCTCTTTCTCTCTCTGACAAATAAATTTGTTTATTTTTAAAGATTTTATTTCTTTATTTGAGAGAGAGAGTATTAGCAGGGGGAGAGGCAGAGGCAGAGGCAAACTCCCCACTGAGCAGGGAGCCGAACGCGGGGCTTGATCCCAGGTGCCCCATAAATAAAATCTTAAAAAAAAAAAATTCCCAGTCCAAGTAGAAGTGACAAGATACTATCTGATTTCAATACTTTGAGAGTTAAGTAATTTTACTGAGATAATGGAACCATAATATTGTACCGGTTTTAGGTATATAATATAATGATTTGATAATACGTATATACTGTAAAAGGATAACCACAGTTTAGTGAATACCCAATAATTCAGGTTTGAAGTCACCTTAGAAGGCAGACTTTTTTTTTGCTTGTTAAATGATTCCTCAAATTTCAAACTTTCTACTGACATAGAATTGTCTTCAATCATTCAGTAAGTAACTCTAAAGCATTTATCTGATAATCTCTGTAAAAAAGTCAGCCAAGTGGATGCTTAACATTAAAAAGCAGTAAAGGGGGTGGCTCAGTTGGTTAAAGCCTCTGCCTTCGGCTCAGGTCATGATCTCAGGGTCCTGGGATCGAGCCCCGCATCGGGGTCTCTGCTCAGTGGGGAGCCTGCTTCTCCCTCTCTCTCTGCTTGCCTCTCTGCCTATTTGTGATCTCTCTCTCTCTGTCAAATAAATAAATAAAATTTAAAAAAAAAAAGCAGTAAAGAAGAGAACTTTAAATGTGAAAAATGACTTACTTGTTTGGCTTCTTCTGCCACCCCTCCTGGCACGAGCTGTCCACTTGTAGGGTCCATGCCTAGCTGTCCCGAAATGTAAACGGTCCTGTCAACTAACACGGCTTGACTGCAATAAAGAGAAACTGGGGGTAGGTACAAGATATACAGTACAAAATTCAAAGCTCAAAGATTTCTTTGCCAAGACACAAAAAGCACAAAATGTCAAAAGAATTAATCATTGGACTTCATTAAAGTTAAAAAAACTTGCTTTTTGAAAGAGATCATTAAGAAAATGAAAACAGAGGTCACAGATTGGGAGAAAAGATTTGCAAAACATTTATCTAACAAAGAACTTGCATCCAAAATATACAAAGAACTCTTATAATGCAGTAAGAGAAGATAAACAACCCAATAAAAAATGGGCAAGTGATTTGAAAAGATATTTCATAAAAAAACACATATGAAGAGCTAGGGAGTACATGAAAGATGCTCAACATTATTACTCATTAGAAAAACGCAGTGCAAAACCGTAATAGATACCACACACACAATAAGAAATCACTGGTAATTGTAAGTATTGGTGAAGATGGGAAGCAACCAGAACCCTATACATTGCTGGTGCGAACGCAAAAACAGTACACATTTTGGAAAAGTTTGGCAAGTTTCTTAAATACTTAAACATACACTTGCAACCCAGCAATTTCTTTCCTAGGCAACTACCCAAAAGAAATGAAAATATATGTCCAAAGGCCTTACATGTTCAGAACGGCATTATTCATGAGAGCAAAAAAGAAAAACAAAAAATTTTAAAAATCCACAGACGGATACAACTAAAGACTACACAGTATTTGATTCCACTGATAAGAAATTCTGGAAAAGACAGAATAGCAGCAGAAAGTAGATTAGTGGCTTCCTGGGTGAGTGAGATTGACCACAAACGTACGATATGAAGTAATTTTTGGGGGGTGATGGAAATGGGCTTAAATTTGACTGCGGTGACAGGTACATGGCCCTAGACACCTACAAAAACTCATGGAACTCTACACTTAAAAGTGGGTGAATTGTAATGTAACTTATACCTCAATAGAGCTGTAAAACAACAAAAATGCAGTGCCAGGAGCACTCTAAAAAAAGAAGTAATTATTCTCAGATGAGATTCATCTGGGAGGGTACGCGCTTCATTTCTGCCAAAAGCTTGCTTTTGGAAATGACATGTTGTGTAATGAGGGTACTAAATTTAAGAATGAGGATAAAATAACAAGAAACAGAATAAGCTGCACTGAGACCTGAAAAAGAACCAAACAAATCAACTTCAATTTTTGGGGGGGTAACTTTTTGGATAAAGAAAACCCCTGTGTTTCTCTTTTTAATTGTGGTAAAATATATTTACCATTTCAACGATTTTTAGGTACACAATTCAGTGGCAGTAAGTACTACCATTTTTTAAATGTTGATAAAGAAACCTTAGTAGCAGTTTAAATTCAGAAGTAAAATATGTTGTACCATTTCCATGCTTATTTAGAAATGGCACCTTTTCATTTCTAATTTTACATTTCTAATATTATATCCTCATTTCTAATCTTCTAGTTCCCTATAGTGTTTTCCAATATGCTCCAAGCTTTCTTTTATTTCATGATGTTTCCCCTGCTTTTCCTGACCATATGTTTTTTCTTTATAATTTAAACAATGGCATTTTATGTATGTATGTATGTATGTATGTAAGCTCTGTACCCAATATGGGGCTTGAACTCATAACTCTGAGATCAAGAGTTGTATGGTCTTTCCACTGAGCCAGCCAGGTGCCCCTATAATTTTTTCTTAATAACTTTTGGAAAAAGAGAACATTCACATGGTTAAGAAATCTACAAACTATTCAAAGAATCTCAGTGAAAAATCTCCTCCCTTCTTTCCTTATCTTCCTCCTGCTCCATTTCCAGTCCCTACAGATAATCAGTGCTCTTCCTGACATATTCTTCCAAAGTTTCTTCATGCATATAAAAATAAAAGTGAATATAGTATCTTCTCCTGTTTATCCAACATGTTGTATACTAAGCTCTTTTTTTAATACAACATGTACCATATTATAGACTCCTCTACATTTTGCTTTTTTCACTCAAGAGTATATCATGATCTTCCCATAACTGTATGCAGAATGCATCCTTATTCTTTGAACAGTTGTGTACTATTTCACCATATGGACATACCTCAACTAGTTACCTTGGATTCCAGTATTTTGTTATTGTAAACAAAACTACACCGAAAACCATTACACATACATTTTCCCTGGGCATGTAACTAAGCCTTTTTTTCATCTGAACCTCAGAGGAGCTTTTCCTATACCATGTACAAGATCCTTCCTCACACCATAGCTCAGTCTGTTCTTATCGTATCTCTGGGGTATGCCAGACTGTTAACTCCCCGAACACAGGAGCTGTGCCCCACAGTCTCCAGCCGCACAGGGCCCAGGTGACTCCTTGCACATAGTGGGCACACAATGGCTTCTTGTTGATGTTTTGCTAATGACTTAGTAGCTTAAATGACTTTGGCTGTCAGTAAAGAATCTTTTTAGCAGGACCTATTGGCTTATTTTGTGGGCTTTGGAGAGTGGAAGAGGGTAGATTTAATTAAACTTGGTGACAGGACTTAGAAAGCCTAGAAATTCTTCTCAACTGTCAGGCTTTCACCCTGGCCCGGGAACAGATTACCTATTGAGTTTGTTAATGTGTAAGCTTCCCTCAGGTTGAAAAGTATCAGTTAACAAGGTTTCTCATTAACTGTCCTGTGTAGAACTAGATACCCCAGGCCTTTTGCAAAGTCACTTTAGCTCTCCCCATATATGAAACAGATTAAGCCCATACGCATTACCATTGGTCAAAAAATTTGTGATAGTTAAGAATTCACTTATTTTGAGGAAATTAACACATGTCTAAGACTGTCCGACCTATGTGAGTTATCTCTTAAAGATAAGTAAAGAGATCATTCACAAAGATAATTAAATAGTTGACCCTTCCTGATCGTAGCCTCCTACTATGCATAGACAAGTCATTAGACTCCAGAAAATTTAAAAGTGTACTCCTCTATTTCCAGGTCAAAGGGTAATAACCCTTTTGAAAGCATCTTGGGAATAATTCTCATATTGTAATCTATGCCACATGGACTATTACTCCCAAATTTCATGACTGTTTGAGTGGTGTGCTAGCGAAATGGAAAGCAGCGCAATGTGATGTTGAAATCTCTCAAGGTTCCGTCCTGAGGTATTCCTGAAATGCGCTTCGCTGATTAGCTAATTGGTGACAACACCCCATCCATCACGATTCCAGGGACTGAAAGTTCAACACATTTGAATTCTTCCTGAAGACCAGAATTTTCAAATTGTGCTCACTACAAACTCCACGCACAAAGCCTGGTTTCCAAATGGTTCTTCAAATATGTCCAATTAACTTGATCAGGATATGACTAGTTAGTTGGAGTGTGATTTTCTTCAAGATAAAATATTGATAATTAGCACCATTTTTAGTGGCCTTGTATGACCTGTGGATAGAAAAAAGCACAAGAGGACAATGTCCTAGAAAGTCTCCACACAGTGAAGCTGGTTGTTTTGTCTTTTATCATACTGGCATATTCCTTTGATTCTCTTAAAGATAGTTGACTCCAGGTCAACCAGGATTACTATTATGCTTGCTTTCTTGAACAAAGTACACATTTGAGGAAGGTGTATGCTCCAGGCTCTATAATCACTTTGTGTTTGTTTCTGGTAAGGGTTGCTTTTGCTCTGAAGTAAAACCAATGGGTGACAGAGGACAAGGGACCAGGGCAGAGGAGGAAAAAGATTACTGATTTTTACTTTTATTGTAATACCCCCTTAACTAGTCTTAATGTCTCCTTCCAAATAATTCTCAGAGTACTCTTAAAAGAAAACTGATCATGTCACTCCCTCTTCAAAAACATTTGAAAGCTCCTCAGGGCATATAAAATAAAATTTATACTCTCCAGGTTAGAGATGGGAACGATTACAATCCAGACTTTGCTAAAAGCTAATTTTTAGTGAGAGGCAAAACAACAATTCAGATTCAAAGTCCAACTCTGAACCAGGGTTTCCCAAAATGTAGGTCCCATACAAACTGAATCACGGTTAGGAAAGCATTCCTTTTTCAATTCTCTCTGAGTTCTTTCATGGCAGGACACAGCAAACTAAATGATGAAGATTGAGCTCTAGAGCTCTGCCTAAGTTCAAATTCCGTCACATCCCACCTTGGTGGTTGACCTTGGGCAACTTATTTAACCATGTGTCTATCAGTTTCTTCATCTGAAAAATCGGTACTGTCATAATAACTGGGCACATAAAGCATGAAAGCACCTAGAACAGTCCCTTGTGCTGAGTAAGCATCGATAAATGTTAGCAATTATGACAACAATCCTTGGTGATTTGAGAAATCTCCTTGGTGAAGGAGAAAAGAGATTAATTTTAGAAAACAAAAGAAATCTATCACTTTTAACAAAGAGACCTGGCCTTGGGGGGCACCTGGGTGGCTCAGATGTTAAGCGTCTGCCTTTCAACTCAGGTCATGATCCCGGGGTCCTAGGATCGAGCCCCGCATCAGGCTCCCCGCATCAGGTTCCCTGCTCGGCTATAAAGCCTGCTTTTCCCTCTCCCACTCCCTCTGCTTGTGTTTCCTCTCTTGCTGTTTCTCTCCCTATCAAATACATAAAAATCTTAAAAAAAAAAAAAAA
>JAPYYJ010002724.1:0-12401 GCA_028533885.1 Nasua narica | reverse complement strand
ATGGACATTGGGGAGGGTATGTGCTATGGTAAGTGCTGTGAAATGTGTAAGCTTGATGATTCACAGACATGTACCCTGGGGCAAATAATACATTATGTTAATAAAAAATTTGAAAAAAATTAAAAAGTTAACTCTTTTATCAGAGGAGACAAAGGCGTAAAAATGTTGTTATATATTTCTCATACATTATTTAATTAGTTCCGTTATTACTAATTGTCAATGTTAACTAGTCCTATTTAAATAATGGCATATATGTAACTTAAAGATAAATAATGGGGGGCTCCTGGGGGTCTCAGTGGGCTAAAGCCTCTGCCTTTGGCTCAGGTCATGATCTCGGGGTCCTGGGATCGAGCCCCACATCAGGCTCCTTGCTCAGCAGGGAGCCTGCTTCCTCCTCTCTCTCTGCCTACCTCTCTGCCTACTTGTGATCTCTCTTTCTGTCAAATAAATAAATAAAATCTTAAAAAAAAAAAAAAGGTAAATAATGGAATATACATTTTCAAGCAAAAGACCTATCTTTCATATTTTTATGTTAAATAATAATACATATAATTATTTTCTATTATATTATAGTGTGTGTGTATGTTTTTCAGTTTTAGTTTTGTCCCAAATCGGCTGTCCCTACAGTCAGTCCTTTTATCCTTTTTAACTATGGAATTTTGGTTCCTGTTTTAAGTAGATTCTCTTTGAGATTTTCCCCCACTGTGGTACCAATTATCTTTTGCTAAAGAGAACCACCCAATAGTTACTTTTGGCTGAGGGAATAAGGAAGGGCTTTGTAAGTTGAATTGGATCTGTTAAAATAAAGTGGAGACTAGGCTTAAAAATCCCCCAGGTAGGGCGCCTGGGTGGCTCAGTTGGTTAAGCAACTGCCTTTGGCCCAGGTCATGATCCCAGAGTCCCGGGATCGAGTCCCGCATCAGGCTCCCAGCTCCACAGGGAGTCCGCTTCTCCCTCTGACCTTCTCCCCTCTCATGCTCTCTCTCACTCTCTCTCTCTCTCTCAAATAAATAAATAAAATATTTAAAAAAAAATCCCCCAGGCAGATAAAACCAGGTAAGCCACGTAAGCAAAACTCAACCTAGCTGATTTCATGAATGTGATCAAAATTTAGTTTAGGCTCTGTCTTGTAAGTGCCTCTGATAATCATAAACAAAACTTAAATTGTTTTTCTAAAATGGTGTAAGATAATCACTTTTTTTTTTTTTTAAGAGAGAGGGAGTGTGCACGTGCAAGCAGGGGGAGGGGCAGAGGGAAAGGGAGAGTGAGAATCCTAAGCAGACTCCAAGCTGATCCTGGAGCCAGATGCAGGGCTCCATCCCACAACCCTGAGATCATGACCTGAGCCAATATCAAAGGTCGGACACTTAACCAACTGAGCCACCCAGGCGCCCCTAAGATAATCACTTCTAACCAATTCCCTGGCATGGTGAGACACCCATTATAATAATGCATCATTGCAAAGTTATCAGTCCTCATGTTATAAGCCATCTTGTAATGACCCTTTGAATGTCTTGCCATTTTTGGTTTGAACTTCTTGCTATTTTTTTAAAGATTTTATTTTATTTGAGAGAGAGAGCATGAGAGGAGAGAGGGTCAGAGGGAGAAACAGACTCCCAGTGGAGCTGGGAGCCTGATGTGGGGACTCCATCCCTGACCTCAAGGATCATGACCTGAGCCAAAGGCAGTCGCTCAACCAACTGAGCCACCAAGGCACCCTGAACTTCTTGCTATTTTTGAAGTCTCCCAGCTTGCGAACTGTTCTTTTGTATGCCCAAGACACTCAACATTTTAATTTGATCTGGTTTTAGTTTTGACAGTTTCTCCTGTCAGAAATGGGATCTGAAGAAGACCCCTAAAGAGCCCCCCCGAGGGGTGAGGAACCAGATGCCAGTACCTAGTGAGCCCATTGTGCTCACTGCTTTCTCACTGACTGTGGAGTTCCAGGCTAAGTCTCCTAGATCAGAGCTCCATCGTCTTTATGTTTTGACCTCTCGGATTTTATTGTGTATATCTGTGTTTTGTTCAACCTTCTTGGTTACCCTTCTGTTTGTAAGAGGAGAAAAACACATGATTCCTTGGGTTTCTAGACAGCGGTAAAATTCTTGGGATCCCTATAGATACATCCATTTTAGGGAATCTAAGGCAAGAGATTTGTTTCAGTTGGTCTAAAACTCTTTACCCACTTCTTTCAAAACCTCCTGCTTCCTTATATGTGTATCCACTTAACAACCAGGATCTTGTTCCTTTTTGAATCTACATAGGATAACTTGGAATTTCAGTGGCCACTTTGGAGAACCTTTAACTCAAATTTAAGATAGTCCACTTTAGGGATACCCCAAAAGAGATGATCCTGAACCTTGTAAAAACAACAGAATGTATTCCTTGATTGGTATAGAGGCCTCCAAAAGACAAAACAATTCTAAAATAGACTCTCTAGAGGAATCATTACAACAAACCAATGAAAAACTTAAGACCAAAGCCCTGACTGACACAAGTGACTTGAGCGACCTCCAACAAATCCCTCTACTCCTCTTTATCCTCCTCTACCTGATTTTTCTGAACCCACTAACCACTTTGATCTTTTGCCCTTTCCCCCCCAAACCCCTTAGATAGCTGCTGTCCTTTAAGATAAGACCTTCTGATGAACCAGAGATCCTAGCCTCAGCAGAATTTAAACTCTGGTCTCAAGCCAGACTTTGAGCTACTGTAAGTGAATTTCCAGACCCTATAAAGGACCAAATTAAAATTATAGAAGAACTTAAAATTTTTCTTGGTGCCTATGTTCCTAGACTAGCTGATTTTTACCAGTCTGTTAACATGATAGTCCAAAAGGTGCTCAAAAATGGCTTCAAGGGGCACCTGGGTGGCTCAGTTGGCTGGGCATCTGACTTCAGCTCAGGTCATAATCTCAGAGTCCTGGGATTGGCCCCACCTTGGGCTCTGTGCTCAGAGGGGAGTCTACTTGTCCGTCTCCCTCTGCCACTGCCCCTACCCCTGCTCGTGCATGCTCTCTCTCTCTCTCTCAAATAAATAAATATCTTTTTTTTTAAATGGCTTCAAGAAACATTGGAAAGTCCCTACCTAAGATTTTGAGGAGCCCACCAAACATGCTTCTAGAGATAAATAAAAAGAGCAAAATAAACAAATAAATAAATCAGTTGCTTCTTGAAGCAATTCCCAAAGTTCTTCCTATGAGAATATACTGGGCTGTAATCCCAGCTGTAATGAGAATATACTGGCCTTGTAAACAAAAATGGGTGAGCCAGTGGCAGGTTTCTGAATTCCTTTGGAGTTAGTGTTTAGACAACACACTGATCACAAAAACCCTGGGACTAGTTTTGCCCTGTGTGGCCATTTTGGTAATGACCAGTATTCCTCAAACCTGTCCATCAAAAACAAGGGAAGTCTGAGAAACTGTCACAGCTACTATATTTCAACCTTATTCTTAGAGCATTTCTAACTGCAGTGAACTCTGTGAAGAGCACTTAAGCTTTGTCTTCTAACTCCACCAAGAGTCAGTGCTACTCAAAGTCAGTTTGTTAAAGACTTAAGAGACCTACGGCTTAGGGGCGCCCGGGTGGCTCAGTGGGTTAAAGCCTCTGCCTTCGGCTCAGGTCATGATCTTAGGGTCCTGGGATCGAGCCCCGTATCAGGCTCTCTGCTCACCAGGGAGCCTGCTTCCCCCTCTCTGTCTGCCTCTCTGCCTACCTGTGATCTCTCTCTGTCTGTCAAATAAATAAATAAAATATTTTTTTTAAAAAAAAAGAGAGACCTACGGCTTGAAGAAAACTGAGCTACGACAGCTCAGCCTTCTTGGTTACTCTTCTGTTCGTAAGAGGAGAAAAAAACATGATTCCCTGGGTTTCTAGACAGCAGTAAAATTCTCGGCATCCCCATAGATACATCCATTTTAGGGAATCTAAGGCAAAAGATTTGTTTCAGTTGGTCTAAAACTCTTTACCCACTTACCCACCCTCTCAGGGAACAGGCTCCAAGTTTTATGTGATTTGCTTTTGGACATAGTGGAATAAATTGAGAACTGGGACTCACCCACATCCAGCTTCCATTTCGATTCTCATTCCATTATCCACATGGATTGAACCTTAAAACATGGCAAACTTAAACTTTAGTAAGATATTAAGAATTTTCTGGATAGCATTGTTGGAGAAGTTGGCTCTGGTGTCCCACTGGCATTGGTGGTAACCATTGTATAACTAGAGTTGGAAACTTAACCTTTAGCAAGTTAGTAAACATTTTCTGGATAGAGGCACAGAGTTTTGTTGGCTTTGCTCTCCTGTAGGCACTGGTGCTAACTGGCAATATATGTCTAAGTCTTTGTGCATCTGGTTTTGCTTTCTACTCCTCCCTCAGCTCCTCCTCTCCCCCATGCTCTCTGTCTTTCTCAAAAAATAAAAATAATCCAGTGAGAAAGATGACTAGATAGGTGTATAGATAAAACAAGATTGACCAAGTGTTGATAGTGGTTGAGGTTACATGATGAGTAGGTGAGGGTCTCTTATCCTGCAGTATTTACTTCTGTATATGCCTGAAGTTTTCCATTATCAAAAGTTAAAAATTATTACTTACATTATAAAAGATGAGACTGATGGGTAATAAGAGCTAGCTAGCAATAAAATAATGATGTGAAGGGCAAGTGGCACACCTGGTAGATTTTACTTTCTTCTACACTGTCTTTCTCCTATTTTAGTGTCTATACAGAGCTGAACTCACTACGCTACCGCCGGAACCTTCAGTATCACAATCTTACTTATGGCTCTAAGGTCTTACACAAATCTCCATCCCCATCTATGAGGTTTCTTCATAGGCAAGGCAGAAGTATTACAAGGACTGGAACCGAATAAATCTCTGACTTACTAAATCTTCCTTTATAGGGGTGAGCTCTTTCTGGCCTCGAGTTTTAAGGGATATGGAGGACGCAGTTTAGAAAGATCAATCTGAATTTTAATGGTTTTGGTACTTCTGATTTTCTTCCACGTCTGCGGAAGAGGCCCACAGAGTGTCAAGGATTTCAGAGGTATCTATGGCATCTACACTTCCATCGAATTTAATAGTCTCCTCAGGGCAATTAATTTGGCCTTGGAGAACACATAATGCTTCAGTGTCTGATGAGTCTGAAAACTATTTCTCCTGAGGAAAATTTTATGTGGCCTCTTAATATAGAAAGTAGGTTTCTACCTAGGAAATTCACAAGGGCAATATCACATAATAGAAAGGTATGACTTTCAGAGAAAGGGCCAAGGGTAACAGTTATAGATCCAGCAAAGGAACTCTTTGAACTTGACTGGAAACTTCCACTTCTAAGATATTTTTATTACTCCAAGTTCTTCATGTATAATAGTGGGGTTTCATGTATAATGATGAGGTGTGAAGTAAATAAACTTGCTCTGGTGTCTACCAACATGGTAGAATTTTCCCCATCTAAGTGTAGTTTAATTTTCCTTGTTGATTTAAGGAATTATATTAAGTAATTCCAATAATTAGGCAAATTATTGGAAAAGGGCAAATTCTTGGAGCTCTTTAACTGTTGACGGTGATCACCAGAGTCTGGGAGCTGAGGGCTCTCTTACATGACAACTAGATTGTTTAACAGGCCCTCTATTTAACCGTGGGCAATTCTGGGGGTGGCTGGGTGACTCAGTCGTTAAGCATCTGCCTTCAGCTCATGTCATGATCCCAGCATCCTGGGATCGAGTCCCATGTTGGGCTCCCTGCTCAGCGGGGAGCCTGCTTCTCCCTCTCCAGGTCCCCTTGCTTGTGTTCCCTCTCGCGCTCTCTCTCTGTCATAAATAAATTAAAAAAATCTTAAAAAAAAAAAGCGGGCAATTCTTTTCCCAGTGTCTTTCTTGGGTACAGTATTGACAGGAATCTCCATCAGCTGGGGCAAAACCTGGGGCAGAAGTGGATCTCTTGAAATTGGGTCCAGGTTCCTGGAATTGTTGCAGCTCTCAGACTATGACTTTATTCATTTGATAGACTTCTTTGCTGCTCTATTATTCTTTCGAAATGTTCAGCAGGAGGGGCACCTGGGTGGGTCAGTCGGTTAGATCCTGGGATAGAGCCCCATGTCAGACTCCTGACTCAGCGGGGAGTCTTCTTTCTCTCTCCCTCTGCCTCTCCCCCTGCTCATGCACATTTTCTCTCTCTCTCTCTCAAATACATAAAATCTTTAAAAAAAAAAATGTTCAGGGATGCCTGAGTGGTTCAGTCAATTAAGTGTCTGCCTTCAGCTCCTGTCTGGGATTGAGTCCCATATCAGGCTCCTTGCTCAGCGGGGAATCCGCTTCTCCCTCTGCCCCTCCTCTGCTCCCCCACAAGAAAGCTTGTGTGCTTTTCTCTCACTCCCTCTCTCTCTCTCTTTCTCTCTCATTCTCTATCAAATAAATAAAATCTTTTTAAAAATTACTAATCAGGGGCGCCTGGGTGGCTCAGTGGGTTAAAGCCTCTCAGGGTCCTGCGATCTAGCCCCGCATCGGGCTCTCTGCTCAGCGGGGAGCCTGCCTCCCCCTCTCTCTCTGCCTGCCTCTCTGCCTACTTGTGATCTCTCTCCTCACTGTCAAATAAATAAAATCTTTAAAATAAATAATTAATTAATTACTAATCAGTTGTGATAATAACACCTGTTGGGCCTACCTTAACACACACACACACACACACACACACACACACACAGATGCACACACACACACACCCCACCACCACCACCATCATGCTATCATCCTAGTGCCATCCAGCCTCATTTCTCATTCTGATCACTGCAGTTGTCTCCCTGCTTCATCTTAGGCCTCCTCCACTCCCTCATCTTTTCTCCACAGAGCAGCCAGGGAGGCTTTAAAATATAAATC
This sequence comes from Nasua narica, assembly GCA_028533885.1. Taxonomy (NCBI): domain Eukaryota; kingdom Metazoa; phylum Chordata; class Mammalia; order Carnivora; family Procyonidae; genus Nasua; species Nasua narica. The sequence goes on along the minus strand of JAPYYJ010002724.1, from coordinate 5,535 downwards.
AGATTCTGTTACTTCTGTTCTCCAAATGCTTCCATGTCTTCTCATCTTGTAGAACAAAATCCTACAAAAGCCTTTCTGCTCTAGTTCCTCGCTACCTTATCAGTACCATCGCTGGCTGGCTGGCTGGCTTTGCTCTGTCACAGGCCCTGAAACACGCCACATTCCTGCCCTGGAGCCTTTGAACTTGGCCTCTCCACTGGAAATGTTCATCTTCCGCACACCCACACGGTGAGCTCCTTCACTCCTTTCAAGTCTCTGCTCAGATGTTACGTTTTAAAAGAGGCCTTCCCTCATACCATGTCTTGCAAAGCAGCCTCCCCCACAAGTTGTCTTTTCTCCTTAGCTTTTTTTTAATTCAAAGCAGTTATCACTACCTGACATTTTAGCCTTTGTTGATTTGCCTATTGTCTGTCTCTTCCATGAAAATACAAGTTTCATGAGACCAGCCACTTTATACAATTTATTGCTGTATCTTAGGCCCAAAGATAATGCTCAATAGATATGACTTGAATAAGTGAATTCATGCATAAAATACTTTTTTTTTAAAGATTTTATTTATTATTTTGACAGAGAGAGAGATCACAAGTAGGCAGAGAGGCAGGCAGAGAGAGAGGACGAAGCAGGCTCCCCGCTGAGCAGAGAGCCCGACGCGGGGCTCAATCCCAGGACCCTGAGATCATGACCTGAGCCAAAGGCAGAGGCTTTAACCCACTGAGCCACCCAGGCGCCCCAATACTTTTTTTTTTTAATGATCAAGTTGAATTGTTAAGTAAGGTGGTTCACGGTCTGGGACACCCAAACTCCTAGATGTCTTTGAAGGTAGCAATTTTCTGAATTTCTAAAGGTCTGGTCAGATATGAGTTAAGAACAGGGGCAATGGTTCTTTCCTGGATGTGTCCCCAGAATCTGGGATAATTCTGGGAATACACTGAGCACTCAATAGATCGATCTCTATTATAGTAAATTGGGAGGGAATGGCAATGTGGGAAATAAGGAATCACATTTTCTCCATGTGATAACACCCTGTGATAGCATCATATTTGAAAGGCAGAGAAATACTGCGAAAGTTTATATACAAGGACAGTAACCACAAGATAAAATTATCTTTACATAAAGTCTTTTATTTTTTTAAAGATTTTATTTATTTACTTGAGAGAGAGAGAGAGATGTGAGGGATAGAGGGAGAAACTGAGCTCATGGTGAGCAGGGAGCCCAATGCAGGGCTTGCTCCTAGGACCCCGGGATCACGAAGACAGATGCCCAACCAACTGAGCCACCCAGGCACCCCAGTTTACGTAAAGTCTGTTAATAAGTACTATTATGGACTGAAATGTATTCCCTTCCCCAATTCATATGTTGAAGCCCTAACCTTGAATGCAATTATATTTGAAAATAGGGTCTTCAGAGAAGTCATTAAGGTTAAATGAGGTTATATGTTTGGGGCCCCAATCCAATAAGACTTCATGTCCTTATAAGAAGAGGAGGAGACACCAGGAGCACACATGCACGCAGAAAAGGCCATGTGAGTACACAGTGACAAGGTAACTGTCTGCAAGCTAGGAAGAGGCCTTACAGAAACTAACCCTGCCAGCACCTTGCTCTTGAAATTCCAGCCTCCAGAACTGTGAAAAAAATAAATTTCTGTGTTTAAGCAGTCTAGTCGAATATCAATCCTTTTGAGTGAAGATATTAATCACCTTAGAATGTGAAGGATAATAAGGAAGGCACACACTTTCTCCCCTATGTTTTGGAGGTGGCATCAAATTCATTGTTTTATGTACTATATGAGAAAAAAAATCCATGAAATAAATTTCAGTTTTAAGTAACGAAAAGGTTGGTTCTCTTTCATTCAAATAATGCTAATTTAAAAGTCCTAGAAAAATAAATTCACTGTCAAATTTTTTATGTGTAATTATAGTTATATAAGTAAAACCTTGGTAATTTGATAGCTCATTCATCTTTTGTTTTTATTTTTTAAGTATTATGGAACCAAAAGGAAACTTGATCTTTCAGAATTTTCTTTTTTTTTTTCTTTTTTAAAGATTTTATTTATTTATTTGAGAGACAGAGAAAGTGAGAGAGAGCATGAGAGAAGGTTAGAGGAAGAAGCAGACTCCCTGTGGAGCTGGGAGCCCGATGTGGGACTCGATCCTGGAACTCAAGGATCATGACCTGAACCGAAGGCAGTTGCTCAACCAACTGAGCCACCCAGGCACCCTGATCTTTCAGAATTTTCAATGAAAATAATCCTTTGACCAAACTAAGGCTCCCAAAGTAACAATCTCCACACAGCCATGTTCAGGGACTAAGTTGTGCTTCTTCCTTTCTTCACCAATGGTGTTCCTTTTGACCATTTTTTAAGAAGTGTGCAAGAAAACTGCCTGTTCGTTTCCCATATTCTGTTTGGCAAACAAAGTGTGACAAAGCAATAGAAAAATATAATCCTGGGATGCACTTGCAATCAATGAATGTGTAGAAGTGTGGCGGCGGCATTTAAACATTGCCACACACTGTCCATTTGTGTGACCTTCAGCCAAAGGACTCGGCTTCTGCCTGTGGACTTGATGGAGGTCTGAAACACAAGCACTGTCAGGTTCACAAAACTGTCAATTCTTTGAAATATTTTTCAGAAAGGAGAGTATAAAAATCTGAAGACTCTAATAGCGTATTCTCATTAAGATTCCATGAAGCATGGGGCGCCTGGGTGGCTCAGTGGGTTAAAGCCTCTGCCTTTGGCTCAGGTTATGGTCTCAGGGTCCTGGGATTGAGCCCCGCATCCTGGCTTTCTGCTCAGCAGGGAGCCTGTGTCCCTCTCTGACTGCCTCTGCCTACTTGTGATCTCTCTCTCTGTCAAGTAAATAAATAAAAATCTTTAAAAAAAAAAAAGATTCCATGAAGCACATGATTGACTGTAGCTGTGACAAACAGACAAGGAGCACACCGTTCACTGTTAAAAAACCAGAGGCCCTGCCAGAAAGATTTTATATGTATACGTAATGTATGGATGTAATTCATATGTATGTATGTAATATATGAAACTTATTAATGTGTCCTTTTTATTTTACAAATTTCATAACATTCTCTCTTTATCAGTGTTAATGTTATGTGATACTACTAGAACCAATTTCTCTTAAAAGAATTGATTCAAATAAAAGTATATCTGCCTTTTCTAAAAACAGTGTAATATCCAGATGCCCGTGATATATTTATTTCAAGGTAGGAATCATACCTACTTTAGTTTTGTTTTTCCTGTAACTGGTAAAAGAGGAAATACTGAGAAAATGCTTGTTGACTGACTGAATGGATGACTAAGCATAATTTTTTTTTTTTCCCCAGCGTGAGGGAGTCCTTTAATAGAGACGGGGAGACAGGGGACATGACTCGGCCCTGGGCCAGTGGGGGCAGTGGCTCCTCCTCCCCCACCCGGGGTTGGCACCAGGGTGGACACGGGACAGGCAGTTTTAAAACCACAGCAGGACTGATTCTTCACTTTCGCGGAGAAGGGGACCTCAGAGGAGCAGCTGCTGGAGAGCTTGTACGCAGAGCGGGGTCTCAGAATACTAGAAATTTCTAGAGAATACCAGATCCTTAAAGAAGTTACCATTTACTTCTAGTCTCCTCCTTTTGGAAAATAATATGTAGATGGAAAGATTCAAAATTAGTCAGTTTCACATCCTTCTTTATTCAGCAACATTATCCTGAAGAGAAATAATAACACTAAAATAAAATCCTTGTTTATTCTAATTACCTTGGACAGAAAAACTGAACCAGGATGTGTTAGTCTTTGCTGTTATCTAAAGTCTTTAACTTTAATAAATTCTAGCAACAAGTCCAATTAACAGAGAAATAGCAAATTGAAAAATGTCTTTTGTATATGTAATGTCAACTCAGTATTAACTCCATTCATTGAAAGCTGAAAACTTCTAATGTGGTAAGAGAAGATCAGATGCTGGAAAAAAGTAATACTGACTGGCCTTATTTTATTTTATTTTATTTTTAAGATTTGTCAGAAAGAACGAGCACAAGCAGGGGGAACAGCAGGCAGAGAGAGAAGCGGGCTCCCTCCTGAGCAAGGAGCCTGGTGTGGACTCAATCCCTGGATTCTGGGATCATGACCTGAGCCGAAGGCAGGCGCTTAACCGACTAAGCCACTCAGGCGCCCCATGAATGGCCTCATTTTTGACTCATAATCACAACCTCAAGTGGCTCTGAGTGATGCCTCACTGTCCTATTCTGTATCGTCACTGTCACCCTAGATGACTGTATTGGACCTTCTTTCTCTTCAGACCTCCAATAACTCCTGCCTCTCTTGAATCTCAGCTGTTTATTTTACTGGGAAAAAAAAAAATCACAAGAGGAATTCCACAAGTGCTCACCACCAAGCTATCTTACCTACACCTGGACTCACACTGTCTTCCCACTTGTCCTAGTCCATTTGGGCTGCTATAACAAAGTACCACAGACTTGATGGCTTATAACAACAAAAATGTCTTTCTCATGGTTCTGAAGGCTAGAAGTCCAAGATCAGTGCCATTATGGTTGGGTTCTGGTGAAGACCTTGTTATGGGTTGCAGACTGCTGACTTCTCACTGGGTCTTCACTTGGTGGTAGGAGTGAGGGAACTCTCCAGGGTCTCTTTTAGAAGGGCACTAATCCCAAACATGAAGGCTCCACTCTCATGACCTAATAGCCTCCCAAAAGCTCCACCTCCTAATCCAATCACTTTGGGGGTCAGATTTCAGCACAGGAATAGAGGGGGCACAAACATTCAGACCCTAGCACCACCTGTTGTGTTGTAGAAACTATCTGTGCTCACATGTAAGACCAGCTCCTTCCCTTGTTCACTAGACCTATGCTCACTCATACTCTTTTTTTTTAAATTTTTAATTAACATATAATGTATTATTTGCCCCAGGGCACATGTCTGTGAATCATCAGGCTTACACATTTCACAGCATTTGCTATAGCACATACCCTCCCCAATGTCCATGTCCCCCCCACCTCCCAGCAACCCTTAGTTTGTTTAGTGAGTTTAAGAGTCTCTTATGGTTTGTCTCCTTCCCCATCCCATCTTGTTTCATTTCTCTTCCCCACCCCCCCATAACCCCCTGCCCTGCCTCTCAAATTCTTCATATCAGAGCGATCATGTGATAACTGTCTTTCTCTGACTGACTTATTTCGCTTAGCATAATACCCTCTAGTTCCATCCACGTCGTTGCAAATGGCAAGATTTCGTTTCTCTTGATGGCTGCATAGTATTCCATTGTGCATATACATATATATATGTATATACATATACATATATGTATATGGATATATGGATATATATATACACCACATCTTCTTTATCCATTCATCTGTTGATGGACATCTAGGTTCTTTCCATAGTTTGGCTATTGTGGACATTGCTGCTATAAACATTCGGGTAAGTGTGACCCTTCGGATCACTACATTTGTATCTTGAGGGTAAATACCCAGTAGTGTGATTGCTGGGTCGTAGGGTAGGTCTATTTTCAACATTTTGAGGAACCTCCG